>CABFVX010007810.1:0-16810 GCA_902151425.1 Timema shepardi
CTACTTTCCCCCATTCTCTATTATGTCATGGATTTATCCGACCGCCAGGAAAGTCACAAGCTCTACTTTCTCCCATTCTCCATCATATCATGGATTTATCTGACCGCCAGCAAAGTCACAAGCTCTACTTTCTCCCATTGGTGTATATTATGTTAATTATCATAAATTTGACCTTTGGCCACGAGCAAGTATTTTTCAGGTTAGGGTTCAAATCTTGGTGTAGATTATGTAAATTATCGTAAATTTAATATTTGACCACGAGCAAGTATTTTTCAGGTTAGGGTTCAAATCTTGTTGTAGGTTTAGCATATTATTGTAATTGAAGGAAATTAAGCTTAGACCATAAGTATCTTTTATTCAGGTCAGGGTTCTAATCATGGTTAAAAGTAGCCTGTCTGCGCGGAGTCGTTAAGAATCGGTTTATTTATTGTGTTAGCGGTCAGATGACTTTAATTCTTGGTCGCTTCATCTACTATATTGTAGGACATATTAGAAATTAGTTTATTTATTGTATTAACAGTCAGATGAATTTAGTTCGTTGATGCTATGTTTATTATGTTAACTGACAGATTAGATGCTAGTTTAGTTATAATGTTAACTTACAGGTGTCTTTAATTCTTGGTCGCTTTATTTACTATCTAGTAGGACATTTTAGATGTGTATTTATTTATTGCGTTAGCTGACAGATGTCTTGAACCCTTTGAGTACATTCCTTTGGGTGTAATGAGGTGAATAGTTAGTTCTACGAACCATCCAAACCTCCTAACACATATGTTGTATCTGACATTAGCTAGCAAGTTGTTGCGAGTATTTTTCTTGCGTAGGCCTTGAGCCGCGCCAACTATTATTATAGAACTCCCCCTTTTAGAAACTGTAAACTGTTATTATAGAACTTCCCCTTTGGAAAGTATAGTATATTTAGAGGGAAGTAATGTACATTTTTCCCTTGTTCAGTCAAGTCATATTTATTAGGCATGGCTGTCCTGTCAAAAGCCGAATAAGATATCCCGTAGTATTTCTATAAATGTATGGAGCATTGTCTTGTTAGATATATCGGAGAGTTAATATTTTCTCTAAGTCTAATAGATCATATTGTATATACTATTCTGTGTTAATATCCACTGTAATAAACTAGCCTTTGGGCCATATATGTTACTTTCGCTTCGTTCTTGTCTGTACCCAGGCTTACTCATGGTATGTTCCCTCAGGTTTAGCTGTAATAATGCTGGTGAGACACGGGTCTGTTGGACTTGCAGAGAACAGATCAATAAAGGTCCCTGGTGATTACTTGTCTTTTATATTGTAATATTGCAACTCACTAACTGTGACGGTTGGTTGGAACATAGGTGGTACAACTAAGGTACTGACCCCACAGGGGGTGTGGTTGAATACACTTTCACTGATGGTCGAACGGTCTAGAGCATTACACTCGTATTGCGCATGCTCGCAGTTATGGAGATGTCGGGGCTATATTCCTGACTATATGCACTGGAGGTGTTTTTTCCTTTTTATCAATTCACAAATGTGGGTGCACTTCCTTCTTTTTGTCCCTTGATTTGAGTAATTTATAGCACTCGTGATGAAAGTAGGCCTACTAATCAAAATAAAGGCTTGTAAATATATTATTACGAAGCTTTCTGTAAATATAATAATTTATTATTATTAGCACCGCGTCTTACTACCCGTTCGGGTCATACGCACTTACGCTAATGTGTAATGGTAGGGTGATTGTGAGATGAAATGGAGGACCTACAGTTTAACGTGGAATCCGAACCACGGTGGAGGCCTGGCATTCCCCACATTCACAAGATGTCTTGTCAGAGGTGAAGGAAGGGTTTGGTAATCAGATAAATCTGTGCCGGGACCGAGGATTGAACCCTGGCCGCCAGCACAGAAGTCTGACACCTTACCCCTAGACCACCAGGTCACCCTATAATAATTTACATGATTATGTAATTTCTCTCAATTTCATGAAGAACATTTTTTTTTACTTAGTCTTAGTGGTCACTTGGTCTATATATATTTAACTACACTAATTAGGTAAGATATCGTTAAAGGTAATTTACCCACATGTGCAGTACAGCGAAGCAAGTAAGAACTGTATTTAGGAAAAACCACCCTTATTACATCCCACAGGGATTCAAACCCCGACCTCCCCATCACTGGAAATCAGGCTAGATTAATGAAACAAATAGCCGAAACTATTGTTAATGCATTTTAGTGGGGATAGTCCCTCATAGATATCATATTCTGTCTAATGGCCGCAAAAATGCCAACTACCGAGTCACTAATGGCTGCGTTGTCTGATGGCTGTGATCTTAGATAATCACATGTTTATAAGCTGACGACTTCCGCACGTCTATCTTAGACTCTGCCTTAAACTATGAGTGAAGAATGACCATGGGCACGGGACGAATCCTGGATAGCTCAGTGGTAAGAGCATTGGCGTATTAAGCCGAAGGTCCCGGGTTCGATTCCCGTGTCCAGGTGTCATTTTTCAACTTTCAGAATATCAGGCTAGATTAGTTAAACATTTAAGATCGCATACCCACCTATGTGAGTCACACACCTTTAATTGAGCTTACAATAGAGGTACCTTTTTCAAAAGTTTCCAAGCTGGGCAGCACGTCCTTCTCAAAGGAATGCAACACCTCCTCAACCAACTGTTTTCTCTCTTCCTCTCTCACGGCGAATAGGAATTTTCTCAGTAAAGGGGCTGACTTTAGCTCCCAAAGAGAACTGTAGCTTTCGTAGGCCGGATGGTGAAAACCCTGAAAACAACTGAACCATTACTTTATAAAACTAATATGGCCCGACCAAAACCCTCTAATGGACAGGACAGACGTCTCTCCGGCAGGGAGGGAGATCCCGTCACGAGGGCCCTTCAAGGTACAGATTGCTACGTCAATGGCGGTCTAGGGGTAAGGTGTCAGACTTCTGTGCTGGGGGGTCCGGGGTTCAATCTTCGGTCCCGGCACAGATTTATCTGATTACCAAACCCTTCCTTCACCTCTGACAAGACATCTTGTGAATGTGGGGAATGCCAGGCCTCCACCGTGGTTCGGATTCCACGTTAAACTGTAGGTCCTCCATTTCATCTCACAATCACCCTACCATTACACATTAGCGTAAGTGCGTATAACCCGAANGACAAGACATCTTGTGAATGTGGGGAATGCCAGGCCTCCGCCGTGGTTCGGATTCCACGTTAAACTGTAGGTCCTCCATTTCGTCTCACAATCACCCTACCACTACACATTAGCGTAAGTGCGTATAACCCGAACGGGTAGTAAGACGCGGTGCTAATAATAATAATAATAATAATATTAAATATTCTCGTTTGAAATTATTTATTGTTTTGTTTTAGCACCGTGTCTTACTACCCATTTGAATTCTACGCTAATGTACTAATTACGTTAGTAAGTTAAGAGATGAGGGAGGTTGAATTTTAGAGTAAGTTTATCCGAATTTGCGTGGTGAGAGTGGTAAACCATATAGGGTGGGAAACTACCCTCAGTACACCCGACCAGGATTGAACCCCGATCTCTCCACCGTCGGAAGTCTTGTCTTTTGCGAAAGTAGCGCCTTAGATAATGCGGCCAACAAAGTGGGAGAAACTATTTATTAAATTATTAACACCACAGTTAATAATTGAATATTGTATTTTGTATTCACACAAACACTTAAGGGGCCTATAAGGTACTCTAAAAGCTTTGGGGGTTAGGGGGCCAAGGCACACCCTATACGTGCACCTATGTTAACAATATAAAATTAATTAAAATAGGATAGGGGGAAGGATTTTGGTTACTTTCCTTTTTTTTAATATTTGTAAAATGAATACTGAGAAAAAAATATCAAGTTTAAAATAAATATATTCAAGTATTGAGCAAATGAGTCTAGAAAAATAGTTATAAACTAATATTTAAAATATCTGAGGCAGTAGTTTTGCTATCTTTTGATTAAGACTTGTTAATTTGATCAAAAGTTATAAGAGACCAGACAAAACAACACAATGTATTAGGTTATACCAGGTAAAGTTTAAACAAAATATCAAAATAAACAACATATCTAAATATGAATTTTTTAATTCTTGGTTTGTTTCTATTATCTTTTCTCGAACTGAAAAATTTTCACTTTCATATTCCATTATTCATAAGATATGGTAAATTTAAAAATCATTGCTAATTAAAGTGATTTTAAAATGAATCTATTTAATATTGAATCTAATTTTTGCTGTTATTTTTTTTAGCGCCGCGTCTTACTACCCGTTCGGGTTGTACGTCTATATACTAGTTTCACCAATGGGTTAGAGATTAGGAAGATTTAATTTAGAGGTAATTCACACGTATTTGAGTGGAAAATCATTTAAGAAAAACCACCCTCAGTGCGCCCGACTGGTATATCCCCATCTTCGGCAGTCTAGTCCAACACAAGACTAGCACTTTAGACCACACAGCCACCGAATAGGGTGCATTTTTGTTACTCTTAATGTATGTTCATATTGGGAAACAGCATTGTTATGAAATAAAAATTAATGTTTTTTGGAGGAGGAATTGATGTAGTTTACTTTGAGAGTTTGATCCAGTTTGGCAACAAACTGCCCTGCACTGAAAAACAATTCTCTTGAGTGCGGTACCCGTTGGAACACTGATCCTGGTTGGTATGTCAGCAGTCGCACCACGTGGTCACTGGTGGAAGTATCGTCTCCTGAAACGTCAATGATAATACAACTAAAGTGTGATCTCGTGTAAGTTATTACTCTCCCTTACAAAATAAATATATATATATATATATATATATATATATATATATTCGGTGACCTGGCGGTCTAGGGGTAAGGTGTCAGACTTCTATGCCGGTGGCCGGGGTTCAATCCTCGGTCCCGGCACAGTTTTATCTGATTACCAAACCCTTCCTTCACCTCTGACAAGACATCTTGTGAATGTGGGGGATGCCAGGCCTCCACCGTGGTTCGGATTCCACGTTAAACTGTAGGTCCTCCATTTCATCTCACAGTCACCCTACCATTACACATTAGCGTAAGTGCGTATAACCCGGACGGGTAGTAAGACGCGGTGGTAATAATAATAATAATAATATAAACATATATTCGAGCCCTCATTGGTGGACTAAGCGTCCAGCTCACCATGTTCGATTTGCCAGTTGACTGGAAGGTTGGAAGTTTGAATCCGGCTTGGTATATTGAGGAATTTGTTTTCTAAATGGTACCACACTATCCACACAGGCTTGCAGTTTCATTTTATATTAATTCCAGGGGCACCTAAACATTTTTTTGCCTGGGGTTCCAAATTATGTTGTTTCCATGTTAATCTAGGCTACGTACCATAAAAAAAGGAGCTATGCGAACATAACCTAGCGCCACTACCACCGAACCACTATATTATAGGTTCTCTTTGTGTGTATACAAAAGTCGTTAAGAAATGCAGACCCTAAACTGCATATGCAGTTTGTTTTAACCAAAAATAATACAAAATCCCAATACACATAAACTCTGTAAACTATACTAATACCATTAAAGCATGCTTGACAGCATTGTTCTCCCGGCGCTGTACGCCAAAACAATGAACACAATTTAATGGTATTAGCCTTGTTTGCCGGATGCACAAGTATCGGTATTTTGCATTACTTTTGGTTCAAACAAACTATTGTAGGATTTCTATGATATTGAGTGGGACGCCAATAGTTAAATTACATATAGGCCCTCGGCTATGTTGCTCCATACAATACTTGGAGGAACTGGCCTATTTCTACGAGTCCTCTGGGTGACGTCAGAGTGGCATGGATAAATAAAAGAAAATGAATATTTAATACATTTAGTGATGTTGTATATACTCTGAATTATTGGTTAGAAAAAACAATGTTGTGGAGAAACTTCTATATTTATTATACCAAAACACACAAATCCAAACTTTACCCCCTTACAATTTACTCTAATAGGTGATGATGGTGATGGACAACAAATCAGCCTAAAACAAACTATTACTAGGCCTGAGCACTTTATCAACAAAAGTTCAAGCTCATTAAAGAATATAATTGGCCAAGAAACCGTAAAGTCATGAAAAAACAACTAAGTTAACTATAAGTGTTCTGAATTGGCTTTTTGCGACTCTCTATTCGCTCACAGCCCCTCATATATTCCCTTGAGTTCTTGTTCATCTAACGGTCGTTACTGTGACCATCTGTTGAGATAACTAACAACTGTCCGTTCGGTGGTCCCAGTCCAAGTCCAAGATTTACACACAGTCCAAGTCCAGCGATACAAATAACTCAAGAACACATACCATTACAACGATTGTTTAGTTAGCTCTGAATATGTGTCCAATCCTCATCAAGGACACTCTTGGGCTCCTTTAGATAGTTAGCTTTCAACACAAGCAATATTTTCCTTGCCACACGATTAATTTTCGACCTCTAGAATTCGCGAACAATCTCTAGCCAAACGTATCTTTCAAGATAATTTTTTTAAACAACAATACCTTTGTCCGCATCTATCTCTGCCAACTCACAAACGCAAATTCTCCTAACTACACAATCACACTTAATTTAATGGAGTAATCTTTGAATTACATAACCATATAAACTGGTTTATTTGTGAATAATTAGGATTGCTATTCTTACCAAGAGATACGAGTAAACATTTACCCGGCTCAAGGAGTATTATGTGTAGATGGAATGTTGGAAATCCTCTTATTTGCAAAATATAGCATCCTTCCGTTCTGACTCAATTGGACTTTTTTTTAAATTTATATTATAAACATATATACATATTACCCAAAACCGAATAGATCAAAAAGATCTCCTGCCTGGGGTTGGAGGTTGGCAAAAGAAAAATCACTTACAGATGCCCCCAGCGCATGTTTCGAATATCTCGTTCTAGGTTACCTCCGAACACTGAGGAGCTCGAAATAATGGCTTTGTTAGTGATTTCTCATTGTTCCAATCAATTTGATGATATCCAGGGCTTTAAATAAAAGGCATTGAAAGTCCCTCTCGGGGTTCCATTTTCATTGTTCCTTAAAACATACACGTTATGATTTTTGATTTCAATTATCTCGTAGGGACCACTGTACACCAGAAATAACTTTTTTTTTATTTCCTTTCACCAATAATCCGACACAGCCTTCAACAAAACCAAATCTCTCGATTCCTATAGGTGAAACCGGATGGCACTGAGCCTTCTTACTTTCTTTACTTTCCCATTCTAAACGACTCCTTGCCAAAACAGTCAACTCCCTCTGAATGGTGTCTCTGTATGGTAAGAGTTCAAGAACAGGATTGTTAATAATTTGGCTAAGGAGATCTTCAGTTAGCTCTCCAAAAAAAAATGCACCTCATGGGGAGTCAGTCTGGTGGTTGAATGCACTAGACTGTTCAAAATGGCCACTAATACAGGGACATACTCTGCCCATTATGTATGCTGATCATGGCAATAGCTCCTCTAGAACTGGGATATCTGCTTCACATATCTCTCACACGGATTGGATGCTGGATGCCTAATAGAGCTATGCGTAGCTTTAATACCGAGCACTGCCATGACATTGTACGACCTTTTTGAAGTGAATTGGGTACTATGGTCGGTTAGAATGGCCCCAGGTGTACCCACCTCTTCAACATAGGACTGAACCTTCCACAAACATGATTCTGCTGTCGCCTTCTTAATTGAGTACATGCGACACAGGTTGGAGAAGACCTTGAAAATAACCAATAAATAACAGACTTCCCCTCTTCCTTTTGGTAATGGGTCATACAGGTCTGCGGCCGCCAATTCGGTCTGGGCCTCTGGGATGATTGCCTGAAATTCTCCTGCATAACTTCTGGTATTATACTTAGCTCTCTGACACAATCCACATCCCCTCAGATCATCACGAACAGTAGCCTTCAACCCACGTCAGTACACGTATCTTTTTCAAGTACAAAGCACACTTTTTAGTACCAAAATGACCCTTTATAACGTGTGCGTGAGAGGTTAAAGGATTTCTCAGAGCCTCAGGGATATAGACTTTTAGAGAAAATTCTAGCGGGTTCGGGGAATTACACCGGTAATAGAGCAGATCCTCATGTACAGTAAACAATTTAGTTCTTCTTAATTGCTTATGGTTTTCCTTACTCTTCAAATCATTCTCTCGATTCAAATCTTCTTTTATATAATTTGCCAAGGGATCTTCCCTCTGAAGCATTCTTAAATTACGTAGGGATTCTTCTACTTCAGGGATGCCCCCTAAACTCACTGCTAATACCATAAAATCCTCGGGACTTCAAACCTCCTCCGAAAAAGTGACTCCATCCACATCGGTTGGCAACCTGTTCAAAGCATCACATATAGAGTTCTCACTCCCTGACAAGTATTGGTAGTCAATCTCAAACGCTTGTAAGGCTAGTATCCACCGAGAGAGCCTACCACTTTTCAACCTGCAGGGCCTCAAGAAAGCCAAATCCTTGTGGTCCAACAGCACTACAATGGGGTTACCCAACAACAAACCTCATAGCTTTTGCAGAGCTTATACTATAGCAAGGCACTCTTGCTATGTCACGGAATAGTTTTGATCCACTCCATTAATCGTGTGACTATACATGGCAATTACGCGCTTAGTACTGTCTGAGTCCACCTGATGAATGTTGGCCCCCAGAGCGTATCCGCTAGCATCAGTCGTCACGTAATTGGTGTCATTTTTCCGGGGATGTAGCAGAACCTGGATTTCTATGAACAGATCCTTGACACTGTGGAAAGCCTTTTCCTCTTCTGAACTAAATTTTCACTTAGTGTCTTTACGTAGCAAATGAAAAAGTGGCATTGCAGCTTCAGCAAGCTGGTTAATATAGCCCCTATAATATCTCACGACGCCAAGGAACGCCTTTACCTGTGTTCGGCCACGTGGGGTAGGGTATTCTCGGATCACTCTCAGCTTTGATGGGTCTGGTCGCGAGTCAATATGTGCCCCATAAACGGCACCTCACTTCGGAAAACCACTATTTCCTTAACTTTATCGTCATAATCGCGCTCAAAATAGATTAAAATCCTGTTCCAAATTGTTCCAAATGCTCAATGTGGACTCAAAATTGGGAGAGGTTACCAATACGTCATCCACGTAGGCGCGTGCGAATCCAATGCACGATTCCCCTAGTACAAAATCCATGCATCACGTGAACTCGGGCACTGAAGTGCTCAACCCAATCGGTACCACATTAAACAAAACTGACTGGATTTATACAGGAAAGCAGTGTACTTCCTTGCTTTGGGCTTCAATCTGACTTGGTTATAACCTTGAGTCATATCCCTGGTATTGAGATATCGTGTTCACTCAAAACAGTGGAGCATGTCACTGATGGCAGTGGGGGACTCCCGGTCTTAACAATCAAGGTGTTTAGCTTTCGTACATCCAGACATAAACGTACCGAACGATCCTTATTGATAACGCACACCAGAGGGGTGGCCAAAGGACTGGAGAAGGGGTTTATGATACCAGACTTCAGCAATTCCCTGATGTGTGATTCAAGTTCGATTTCATATCCCTTGTGCAGTGGATAGATCCGTTGGAAGTAAGCAGTGTCATCTGTCAGAAGGATGCTTGCTTCATAGAAGTTTTTACAACCAGGCTGGTCAGAAAATACCCTCCGATTATCATTCAGAAGATTCAAAACCACCATCTCCTGCTACGTGCTTAAATTAGGGAATTCTCGCACAAAGTCTTCCAAGCTCCTTGTCCGTTGGCAACACTCGTCCCTCGTGAATTGGTATTTCTTCGACCCGACTTAGTAAGCTACCTTTTCCTAACCAATTCTTTAGCTGGCGCACTAAAACCTGAACCCTCTGAGAATCCGGATTACATGTCCATTCAGATTGTCCAGTCCTTTTATTAAGCTAAACTCCTTACTGGCAAATCTGATTCTACTGTTACAAAAATCCAACAAAACGTGGTTCTCCATCAATAAATCAACACCTAGTATCATAAGCTTGATCAAACCCTTCACCATGAAACAATTCACCAAACGGTCCTACCCCAAACCACCTACCTTCAATCGCATCTGTCTGGTGATGGTATTTTTGGCAAAGGCAAACATGGTAATCCTGGGTTTCTTTTAAAATCGGTGCTGGCGTGTTTTTCAGAGATGCAGATAACTTCTGCACCTGAGTCCAACAGGCCCGTAACTCGTAATCCCTCAATAAATATCGGTACTTACAGGCAGGTGGAGCAAAACAATTCAAGCTCATTACCCTCTTCTTTCAATAGTTCCGCTAATTCCATCATCTAACTGATATGTATTTACTCGTACCTTCTCCCTTCACTTCTCCTCACTCATTTCCACCAACCTCCCCGACTCGGAGGCACTCTTCAGAGAGGTTGATCGTTTGACGCCATATTAGTTGCGCCCATCCTAGCCCCCTAAAATTCTTGTCGTCTACCTGGACCCCGAGTCTGGCCATCCACACTCTGGTTCTCACACATATATTGAGGTATGACTTGATCTTTTCGTGGCTGGTCTTTACTTCCATGCCTCCAGTAGAGTCTAGAACGGCGACACCATGAATTCCTGTTTTGCTAATGCCCTCCTCGGCCTTCAGTGTAAGGCTGATAATTTCCGTACTGGTCAACCCAACCATTTGACGCACCCCCCATTTGTTGATCTCGTACAGATGATCGTGGTAGTGACCCTCCTTATCTTCTGATGTATTCGGTCTCTTGGGGTGCACATTGCATTGCGGATACCCTCACGCTTGACCGGTTTTGGTACCCCCTGCTGACGTTGCTGACCACCCACTATTGATACCACCTGGTGGGGCCTTGTTGAATTGCTTATGACACGTTGATGGTTTGGGTGATTTCCTCCAGGATACTGAGAATAAGCCTCCCTGCTTATATTGTGACCTCTAATGTTCCACTTTAAAACTTCCAGCTGTTCCAACCCTATCAATTCCTCACGAAATGATTGCACTGATTCTCTTCTACCTAACGCTAACAGTTCCTGGACTCGGTATGGCAGTTGGCTCGTAGCCATACTCATCAGTTCTGAATCAGTCATGGGACACTCAAAATGCCTACTGCTTTCATACATCTTCAGCAAATGTGCTTCCATATTTGGTCCGGTACCCTCACGATATCTCTCCCCGTGCAAATGCGCCCTGGTCTGGCCTTGTCGCTACGCCGTCCAAAACTCTTCCTTGAACCGCATCTCAAATGAGTCCCACGTGGATATACCATCTTGAAACACTTGCCACCACTGACAGGCAGCTCCTTGCAAGGTTGTTCCAGCAAGACTTATTCTTTCCCTCTCAGGAATAATTTGATCTGACAACATGATCACTAACCTCTTCAAATGGGAGACCGGGTTTTCCATAGGTTTCCCTGTAAACTTAGGCAAACGTTCCTCTAACGCATGTAGGTTCAACTAAGAGCCCAAACTAGCAAATGACATAGCAGGCATATTCACCTGAGCCTCTCAAATCCTCTTATCCACCAACACCGGGATTCGGGCCACTTCCTTGGTTACACCCACCTTAACCTGCAAAGTTATTTGATGAAATAACGAACTACCCTCCCTTAACGCCAGCAACTTTTACTTAATCGACTTTGCCTCTTCCAGTGAAACATCAATAACCTTCACCTTCTCCCCGATAACACTAACACATCTATCTTTTAGTAAGGTAGACAAAGTGTTTTCAAGCTGACTCACTCTCTGATCTATTATTTCCTCGGTGGCGTGACTGTGCAGTGATATATCTTTAAGCTTGCCCTCCACGGTGTGTCTGGAACACCCCGTTCAACCGGACCTCTGTATCTTGGAGTCCTTTAGTTACTGCATTTATCTGATTGCTGTTGGCCTGCACCGTAGTCACAAGATCGTTAATCGTCACATCCAGCTCCCCCCTTTTCATCATGTAGAGCACGGGTACTCTCAGTCTTTAGCATTTCATTGTTCACTTCTATCAGCTTCGTTAAAGCTAAATTATTCCACTCAACTAGTTGTTCCATGGACTGTCTTACCCCCTATTTCAAAACCGCATTGTTGTCACGTATTGCACCACTGAATAAAGCCAACAGTTGGTTCAAGTCCCATGCAAGTCTTCCGGGCATATCTGAAAACGGTAGAGGAGGCGCCTCTGCCGCAGCCTCTCGCAGTTCCTCTGCAAGAACCATAACCGAAACCTCCTTCGGTTCTATTCCCGGTTCTGGTAAATCCCGTGTTCCTAATATAGGAACCTCCTCTTCCATCAATATCTCTTCATCGCTACCCATATGGTTGGCCATTTTAAATGACCTTCAATACTGCTTCCCTCTTCAAGGGCAATCTCTAATGAGCTACTCAACCCAATGTTATAAAAGTATCCCCTTACAACAACCTGCCTTCCATCCACTAATAGCCGATCCTTTACAAAAATTATCACATTAAATGATAACCACTGTTGCACCCTCTCTGAGTCCTCTTATTACCGACCATGAATATAATAAAAGGGAGAGAGTGAATCTAAGGAACAAGTTACAGGGAAATTATGAGAAATATGTAAAAGCAACAATATGAGCTGTTTATTCAAATTAATAACAAGAGCGCAGAAAACAGTACATGGTCTCATTATATCACAATGAGTTATGTCGAAAATTAAGCTTAATAACAACACCTTTGTATCCTTAAAGTTGCGCGGGTATATTTACAATAGATAAACTTGAAATCCAATCATTATTCTGACGGTTCAGTCTATATGAGACACAACAACATTACGTATTGAAATTTAGTACAATAGAACATTATAAGGGCCTAACGGGCACCTTGAAACGATTACCAAAGTTTCTTCATTCACAGAGAACGAAGATATATATATTATGTTACTTTAACTTTGAAAATATAACACAACGGAGTTTACATAACGCAAGAGCTTGGCTAACAGACTATAGTCAAACTACCCCGGGACTATCTGATCCTGACTCAGAATTAGGAACCTAAACAATAATACCATCGATAAATAATACTTCAAATGTCTTATATAGGACATACTTAAGAAAAATATATTTAAATGTGCAAAGGTTAATTAAAGTCATCGTTAATACAAACATAATAATAGTAGTTACTTTACTTTGTGATAATTCAATATGTAAACTAAATAATAAATGTTACCTCGATGATTAGAAAACATAAATACAACTATCCACAATTCCAAACATATTAATTTTAACTCGCACAAACTTTGAATTCATTAATAATAGTGGATATCTACAAGAATGAATATTGCACAAAGACTCTAGCGCCCAAGTGGCGAAATACAAAATGTAGAGTTTTGTATTAAATAGAAAGATCATAATAAGATAGTTTCAGAAACAGAATATTAAAGTTTTATATACAAAAATTTAAGAGTTGAAAATAAATTAGAGTCCATATTACGAATCGATACAATATACAAGTTTATCCTGCCATTGTCTAGGTATATGACAATGGTCCGTCGTCGATCGTAGATGATATGATAGTCTATTAGGCATAATTGCGTAGCCATTTATATAGGAGTTTCGTTGCACAGGAGGGGAGGTGGGAGAACAAAAACACACGCTAGGTGACGTCAACGATGTCTTCCAACAATCCCGTACACCATTGTTTATGCTGATCCATCGGAATATCAGCCAATTTCTTCAATCATCCGATGTTTTGAAGGTGGTTCCTCTTCTCACCGTCAGAGGCCAGGTAAATAGTTATCCTCTAGTTGTCTTCAAAGCTGCCCGGCTCATTACTCGCAAGTAGACTCGGGGTGCCGGGATGTCTTGTTGACACATCGTATCTCGCTTGAACCACTCGTCATTTTAGGACGCCAGGTGTAGGCCAGACTTGCAGGTTACTAGTGTAAGCAGATTCATTTGGTATGTACACGAACAAACTATTAATAGTGAATTGGATTAGGTAGTGAAATATATAGTCCAGCATTGTTTTATCATGTCTTATTAACCTACGTTAACTACAAGAGAGAAGATTACCATTGTAAGGATCCTAATAGAGTTATATTTATTGGAGTGGGTAGTATGATTTACTGCAATATATGCGTTAACGTCATTATGGGGTGGGGTCCTATTGTAACATTATTCAACGTAATGTTACACTACAAAAAGATAGCAAAATAATTTACGCTAACAAAAGTCAAAATACATAATACATTCTATGCAATAATATCATACACCTTAAGATACAATTCTTATTTTTAAAAAAAGCATTATCCTAGTCCAGCTTTTGCAATCATAAACAATACCCATACCAACTAAATAAAATCATAACCGCTATATATAACTATACATTCTCTTTAGCCTAATCTGATATTAAATTCATCCCCACGTTGGGATACCATCTGTAGGATTTCTATAATATTGTGTCGGACGCCAATAGTTAAATTACGTATTGGTCTTCGGCTATGTTGCTTCATACAATACTGGGAGGAACTGGCCTATTTCTACGAGTCCTCTGGGTGACGTCAGAGTGGCACAGAGAAAAAAAAAGAATATCAATACATTTAATGATGTTGTCTATACTCTGAATTATTGGTTAGAAAAAACAATGTTGTGGAGAAACTTCTATATTTATTATACCAAAACACACAAATCAAAACTTTACCCCCTTACAATTTACTCTAATAGGCGATGATGGTGATGGACAACAAATCAGCCTAGAACAAACTATTACCAGGCCTGAGCACGTTATCAACAAAAGTTCAAGCTCATTAAAGAATATAATTGGCCAAGAAACCTCAAAGTCATAAAAAAAACTAAGTTAATTATAAATGTTCTGAATTGGCCATTTGCTACTCCCAATTAACTCACAACCCTCCACAAGTCCCTTGAATTATTGTTCATCTAACGGTCGTTACGGTGACCATCTGTTGAGATAACTGTCCGTTTGTTGGACACGGATATACACAAAGTCCAGCGGTACAAATAGCTCAAGAACACATAGCATTCCAGCGATTGTTTAGGTAACTCTGAACATGCGTCCAATCCTTATCAAGAACACTCTTGGGCTCCTTTAGATAGTTAGCTTTCAACACAAACAATATTTTCCTTGACACACGATTAATGTTCGACCTCTAGAATTCGCGAGCAATTTCTAGCCAAACGTCTCTCTCAAGATCATTTTTTTAAACAACAATACTTTGGTCCGCATCTATCGCTGCCAACTCACAAACGCAAATTCTCCTAACTGCACAATCACACTTAATTTAATTAAGTAAGCTATGAATTACATAAACACACAAACTGGTTTAGTTGTGAATAATTAGGATTGCTATTCTTACCAAGAGATACAGTAAACACTTACTCGGCTCAAGGAGTATTATGTGTAGATGGAATGTTGGAAATCCCCTTATTTGCAAAATATATCATCCTTCCCTTCTGACTCAGACATTTTTTTATTTATATTATAAACATATATACATATTAGTACCCAAACTACCGAATATATCAAAAAGATCCTCTGCCTGGGGTTGGAGGTAGAAATTGAAAACAACAACAACAAAATCAAGTATTGACCCTTCGGAGCCCCCACCTAACATCTTCTCCCTGTATAGAGGGCAGCACGTGGTGGATGTAGTTGGTGATTGAACCGATCAAGCCAATAATTCCTTGGAACGGAGGGTGGCTTAAGAAAAATCATTTACACTATATGTGCAGTTTGATCTATGAGTTTATGAACAACCTGTGTATAGTATAGATAAAATCATGCACATATCTATGTATATTTATTTACTTTTTACTTCTGCCTTCAGGTAGGTAATTAACCAAGATTGTCAATGTTACTGGCCAAGAGAATCATAAGTAAATCGTTGCACATTTTTTCCTAACACTTGCCTTCCTGCAATCCCCCCAGAAATAGATTGGGGTAGTGGTAATGTACCCCAATACCCTCTAGTTACGAGGCTTATGATTAAATCTACCTTCTTTAGGCCTATCCCTTTGGTGTTTGGTGTAGTTTAATTATATTCCAGACAGATAGCAAGAGGTTGTGCAAAAAAAAACCAGCTCTTTTGCAAAAACGTTTTATTTAGTTCATGCTTATTAACAACAAATACGTATTAGCAAAGCATTCGAGTTTTTACTAACCAAGCTTATCTAAGTCATAACGTCATTTTGGTCCCCCTATCAACAATAAACTTTCCTGTGCCTCTGGGCTCATTATAGTAATTGTTTTAATTATTGATTTCAGTCACATAACCCGAATCATACACAGTATCTCAGGTTTCATAGTATTATGAGAAACATAAGTCCCCACATTTTGCCGTCATTATTTCTAAGAACTAAGGGGTGTTAAAGAGAGTGGGAGGGGGTGCGAAACTTATAAATGCTTAAAAGGGTAATCTCACCATTTTTCGGTAGCTGCTCGACAGAATAGTAAAGGCCATCTACGTTCTTCACTGGTTTTGGGCAATTAATTTCATTGGAACCTATAAACAAATTGTAATACTTTTAAAAGTGAAACAAAATAAATAGTTAAGAAATTACCTTTACAGTGACAAAAGTATGTTATTTTATAGAAATCCTAATTTATTTTGTATAACCGTTCCAAAATCTATATTTACTTTATTTTATACAACTTTCCCTAAATATATATCCTACTTTATATTATACTAGATTTATTTTTTATATGTTTGTTTGAAAGAAAATCTTGAAAGCTATATCTTACTTTACTATGAAAAACTATCCCACAAGCTGTATCTATCTATTTTATTTCATGCGAGGTGAAAGCCTGTTTGCAAAAATATAATTGTCTTTGTTGTGTGTTTTTTAAGGACAGCCACGTGATCGAGGTGTGCTGAATCCCCCCCCCCCCC
>CABFVX010007811.1:0-28379 GCA_902151425.1 Timema shepardi
ATAGCTCTGGCAACACTGTAGATTTAACTGAGGCACCGAGACAAGGTAAAACTCAATTGCTTTCTTCAGCTACCGTCGATTGGGGGTTGGCGCTGACGCGACTCTTCACTTCCAACGACCATTGACCGGGCCCTTAATCATTTCACAGACAGGTACATTGGTGTAGAGATTGGATATATCCAGGAACATGAATTTTGGTTCAAGGGGATGGATTTGAGTTTTTCAATAAGATAGATAGAAATTTTTATATTAAATTTATTGGAAAGATCTAGATTTTAAAATAGCATTTTGGATAACTTTTTAGCAAGTTTATATGCAGGTGCAATTTAATAGTTGACAAGTGGTCTGATCGGGATATTGGGTTTGTGTATTTTTGGCATTGAAGTGAAAATCGGGGCATTAGGATTCATATTAGGAGTTTATAAGAATCGTGTGATTGAATTATTAGTGAGGATTTCTTTAAGATATTTTTATATTTTTTATATTTGATAGTCAGGTCATCTCTTATTTCAAAAATATTGTAATATTGTTCATATTAATGAAATCAAGGGCTTTGGATGTATAATCATTCTTGTTTATGAGGACTATAGTGTTGCCTTTATCAGCCTTAACATTGATTATTTCGTTTTAATCTAGTTTCTGTTTGAAGGTTGAAATGTTTTTGGAGTAATTTGAAGGTTTAATAGTTTGCTTATGGTTGGTAATAATCTTGTGTGACTGGTAAGCGACCATGTTCTTAACAAGATTTTTGTCATCCGAAGGTAAAGAGTTGATGGCATCCTCACTGCCAATTAACAATGATTGGAGTTTTTGTTTAATAGATTTTTTTTAGGTTGAATTTGTATCCCTTAATAAGAGTTTACTTATCTTGGTTATTTATCTTTAACTTTGAAATGTTAAGAAATCTGGGGTAGAAATGAAATTCGGTGTTATGTTCTATTTTATTATCTTGTGGTATTTGGGATAGCGTGTTGAGTTTTTTGTTTAAAGTTTGATATTTGGTAGAAATGATGAATTCGATTTTGTTGTTAATGATTTCGAGTGTCTGAACAAGAATTATGGGATGCAGTGATTTGGATAATTTAAGGTATGTTTGGTAAGCCTGCTTATTCAGAAACTATAGCTTTTGTGTAAAAGTGAGATTTCACATTTAAGTCTATTGATTTTCTTTGTAATTTCTTAGTTCTAAGATAATTAATCTTAAATTTAATAGAGGCATAATTGGGGATAATCTAATTTTTTACACATTGGTAGTTGAACTATAAATGAGCAATTATAGCATTATTGCATGTTGGCATCGCTATTGAGGGTGCATCACGAACCTCTCCTGACGGCGGTTTAGCGTAGAGTATGAGAAATGTTTACCAGCCACCAGACTCTGAATCTATTTTTGTGTTACAACCCTCCCCCCAGCAATGAGTTTTCCCGATGAAGTCATCACAACCCCGGTGTGACAAGACAAGTCGAGACAAGAATAGATCATGACCTTGAATTATGTCTCAATGGGTTTTCTCTAATGACTCATACCTGTAACCAGTTTGGTGGCTCGACAAGACAAGTCAAGACAAGAATAGATAATGACATTGAATGATGTCGTAATAGGTTTTCCCTGATGACCCACACATGGCGTCAGTATAGCGGCTTGACAAGAAAAGTCGAGACAGGAACAGATTGTGACCTTAAGCTATCACAAGAGGTCATTGACACTGTTCATGCTCGGTGTCAGATGAATGATGCCCCCAGCAAGGGGGTTTTACCGGTGATGTCGTAGCCCTGATTAGGAACAATCAGGGGCCTTGGAATCCTCAGTTAGGGTCCACTATACCCCACCATAAAAGTTTAATTAAAATTGGTTGTATGGTATCGTCTGTTGACATCAGCGGATGTAGGTATCAGCCACGCACCACTTTTGGTGAAGGAATGAAGTATAAATGTTTAGGCTTTACGCGGAGCGGGGGAGAGGGAAAATAATGACAGTACACCTTAGAGGAGGTTCGAACCCCGACCTCCACCACCAGAACTAGACGGGTTACACGCATCGTTTCTGGCTAAACGTCTATATACTAATGATGATAATGCTGTGGGGATGATTAAGAAAATATTACGAGGGATAAATATCAACAGTTTACACGGCAAGTATTCGAGATCAATCTCCTCCCACCAATATTAAATGAGCCGGAAATTTAGACGGCGTGCCCACAGGTATTGGAACCTGTAACCAGCATTTGCGAGATCAAAATCAAAATAGTCGGAGAGCCGCCGCAATAGCCGTGTTGGTCGTAATTATCTTGGAGGGAGTTTTGGGGTTTACTAGGTTTTAGGTTTATAATGTTTTTATTTGGTCTCCGTGGAGGAGTTTCCACAGTAGCTGCCCCCCCCTTTTTTTTGTTCCGTGTGGAGTCGGCATGACCGTTCGTGGAGGTTTGGCAGTAGATGTCTCTCTTTCTTTTCTATAGCTAGCTCCCGACATCATTTTCATGTAAGAAAGATGAGTTCCCGGTGTCAGATTTTCCCTTGACGGCAAGCTACTCTTTATCAGCAGATGGATGGGGAAGGACTGGTCCTTTCTTATATTTGTAAATGTAAGGAATATATCCTTAGAGAGATTCGTGAACTTAAGTGAACGTAAAGACGTTCGGTTAGGCTATTCTGAGTGTATTTAATGATTTAATGGGTTGTAAAGCAGCTTGTTATAAAATATACTACCAGAATGGATGGCTTTAATTGATATGTAAAATTAATTTTTTTTCTTTATGTGGAAGAACCGAACCAGGATCCTTTGGTTAAGTTAGTCATGAAACTTCCTTTTTCTTGTGTTGACCGTGTGCTCCTGTATTTGGTGCATACTAAGCTATTATGTTAATCCCTTGTCTCGGGGAAAATAGGGAAATGAAAGTGTATATACATATTGTGTATTTTTGTGTTATTTATATTATATTTTTATAGTTAATTATGTGTCTAGTGCATCTCAAAGACTAAGTCAAACGGGTGAACAATCCACTTGCCGAGTGTGACAGAGCGGTCAGGTGGTGAACGCGTACAAAAGTGGCGCTGTTTATATTTATTTTCTCACGGCCGCAAGGTAGTGTCTGAACAAGGTGGCGTCTTGTTCCATACGTTACAGAAATTTGTTCACAAAACAAAACTGGGAACTTTCACCCTTCCTTAGTTTTACACTAAATGTTTTCATGGAGAGGTTATCATAATTGTGCTATTGTCAATTTATTTAATGTCATTGGTGGCGAGATGAGCGTTTCCAGCTGGAACGCCTTCTCAAGTTTGTGGGATTAAGCTTAGTCTAGTGTATAGCTTATGTTAAGATACTGTATCTAGCGAACCCCTTCTCGGGGGAAAGGGAGAGGGGGAGTGTGTGACGGTATTGGGACTATACCTCCCCGCCACCTTTCGTTCTTCGGCGCAATTGTCCGGCGCAGGCTGAAGTTACTGATACCTGCCGCTAGAGCGCTGCCGAGCGAGGTGGCGGGGAGCTGGTCCGTCACACTCGTGGGACGGATAGAGAACGGCTCGCTTGCAATGCGCAAGGGATGTACGGGCCAAAGAAAGAGGAGAATTTGGATGCTTTTGTTTATGTTAATGTCAGTGTTAAAAGGATAAAATAAACTGTAATCTCAAAAATAAACAGGTGTGTTTCAGTATAGTAGGTTGTACTGATAAAATATATGTTTCTGATGTGCGTTTCCACCATAGGCTGTTTGAGGACGATGACATCCGCTTATTCTGTTAGCGTGTCACATACATTCACGACAAGTGTGTCGATCAAATCGTTGCAATATTATGTGACGTGTGTCAAACACATATCCCGTTGGTAGATGGTGACGTCAATAAGATCCCACAACTCACAAATACCTGACCAGCTAGGTGCTATATAGGCGACCCATCTGAGTCCAACGTCTTGTTTCTCGCTGATGACCATACGGTTACCGCACATGTGTCTCAGAGAGATTTCGTGATTAATCAGACTAATCTTCTGAGAAGATTGCGTGATTCTGAAAAACTTTGATATAGCCAACTTATAGCTGCACAGTCCTTGCCACTCTGTACGGATAGACACCCCACAGTTCCCTCTACGTTTTTCTAGCTGGGCATAGCGCATAAATTTGTTCTTGACGCTCATGCCTATAATGACTCGTTTGACATCGACTTTGTCCATCGGAAACTATATGTTGAAAATACTGATGATGGCAAGTGGCTTCACCGGCTTTGCTTTGTGAATTTAAACGTCTTGGTCGTCCATGAAGTTTGATCGCTTCGACGACTGTCGTAGTTATGACCGGAAAGCCGTCAGGACGGCTCTTTTATAAGCGTACACTGATTGAACGTAGCCTCTTGAGGGACGGCAGGACCCAAGCATCTTGAAAAATGTGTTGTAATAACTTATCACCTTAGCGTCGTTGCCTGTATGATTGCTGGGTGAGAATAGGGTTAGGAAAGTTTTTATTGGAATGTTCTGGGCACGATAGAGAAGGAACATGAGACAGTAATGACCGAAAACGACTTTGAAGTTGTATCGTGTTATGAGACGTATGGAAAGTATTTTTGCGTATAAATTACAGATGTGACTTTATACGGGTTGGAAAACCATATCTGTAAAAATATTCTCCCACGCCATTATGGTCGATAAAGATGGCAACCCAAAGCGTACCTGGCTTGGTGTGTGGGTCCGTGTTGATGAAGAGAGCAGCAGGTCATACTATTCTTGTGGGTAGTTGATCAGCAATGAAAAAACCCAACCGTACAGAACGGAACTACAGGTTTGTTTTCAGCGTACGTCTTGGTGTGTGCGTATCCATCTTCAATCATTCAATATAAAAGTCCCCAAACGATGGAGGCCGAACAGAAATTCTATACAGAACTATGTTCCATGCACAGGGTGTGGCCCAATTTAAGTGTTTTCAGAGACGAACAATCTCAGTCGTAAAGATCTACGACAGACGTAGGCATGTATGGCTAGAAACATTTTATTTTCTTCCCCCTTGATGTAGAGGGTTCCTACACACATTGTGGCACGGGAGACGAGGGATTCGAGAAGGCTGTAATCCACATCACCGCTATCTCAGGAAATATCGTGCAATTGGTTGACGATATAGTCGGCTTGTTTTTTAGTAGTGATGGAAAGTTCCTCGATAGCGTATGGGGGTTTTAACATCCAATGTTGAAGTAACGTACCGTATATATATATATATATATATATATATATAAAACACTCAGTATATATATATATACGGTACATTATATATATATATATACGGTACATTATATATATATATATATAAAACACTCAGTTCATTCACGATTAACTCTTTGATGTCGTCGACGAAGCTCTGGAAATCTAAAATAACTTCCATGATTTAAATGACGGGGTGAGAGGCGCAAAGTCGTTTATATTAACTCCCATAATCTGTCACGACTTTTCTGCCCTTGTTGATGGTTATGATGTTGGCAAACTCCCCGTACACAATACAGTTGACGGTTTTGGTGAGAGCTCTGGTGAAGCTCACTTCGATGCTCAGAGAACCATGCCTCGTCAAATTCCAATGCGATGTTATGTGGGTGGACAGATTATGTGTGAGATCGAAAGCCATGGTGCATGCCATAGGTTTGAAAGTTGAACGGGTTATTGGTGGCGTCTTCATTGAACGCAGCGTATAATACAAATATCACGATGCATCGTTTGGGTAACTGTCCAGTGAATACGTTGTCCAGTTATTTTCCTTGCACCCTAGTAGGAATAGTGAGTGTTTTTACTTCCACGCGGGTACTTTACGGGACTAACGTTTAATGCCTTGACATGTGCCAAGAATATAGAAGTGCAAATTTGACAAGTCACACTTGAAGACAGGCATCAACGATATGAAACTTAGAGTGCGGGAATTCAGGGGCTGCCATAAGACTAAAACCTCCTCTGGAACGGACCAACTTGACTCTGAGTTCGTTGCTGTTCTAAAGGTATTTCTCTAAGTTAAACACATCATCTTGTAGATACCCCAAAAGATCCACCATCTTACTTTTTGCAGTGAGATTGCGATGAGCCTCAAACCCCTTGTTGCCACCGTTAACCTCCTTAAAGGTTCCTGGGCTGTCTGCGAACCACAGACCACAAGTCAAATGTGTTCTTTTGGATTCACTGTTGTAATTGAGCAGCATCTCAATGTAAGATTTATAAGCATACGTGTTGCTGGGAGATGAGACTAGTTATTTGTTTAAAAAAAACATCCACCTGTGTGAATAGCGAATGCAACCAGTTGTTGACGGGAGCTATTTGATCCACTTCAGTGATAGCGCTATCGTTTGGTTTCATGAGAGCCACCCTGAGATAGAGTATGGTTTGTAAAATATCGATATAGAACTCGCCTTGACCGGAAACGGTAAATTCGATGGACGAATGTTCGGTGAGGGAAGATACATGTTTGTACAGGAGACATTGTTCTCTTTCAAGACTGGTTTGTGTGGGTGAGATAGAACAGAGATCGAGTTCACTTCTGGCACACTCGCAGGACTGGTGGTGTAGAAACGATATTTCAACTGAAAATATCTACCGCTACTTTCTTGACCTTTTTAAGTCAGGCAACAACAAAAGACTGACGTTGGTGCTTATTATGACGCCCTTTATAACCTGAGCCGGTCATCAATGTGTTGATCCTCTGCTCCACCTTGCGTTTCAGTTTCGTTCCAATCTCACTGACACGCTGGAGTAAGGCCTCTTTGAAAGGACGACACATATTGGCAACGTCAGCGAGCACATTGATACCCTTATGATGCGTTTGTTATCTAATGGCTTTAGTACCTCTTCTCAGCAACGGTACGACACTCTTGAAAAGGCCACTAAAAACTTCCTATTTCATGCCCGCGTTGATAGGGAACACCGTGGTAAATCAAAGCCAATCTGGTTGATGTAGTATCTTAGGTAGGGACAGTTCATGTTGAGCAGCGTCGAAAATGAAGTTTCAAGCAAACTTTTCCAAACTCAAATGGTGCAGGTTCATCAGTGTCTGTTTTTATATTGATTTCCAAGCTGTCAATTTCCCTATCTAAGTACAGGAACGTAGTGCAACGGAGTATAGCTAACTGTCTTATGTATGCCGTAGATATAGTTTGTGTTGTTGATACCAACGATACGTAAAAGTGGTGCCACAATGTCATCCACGAGCTGAAAATTGACTATATCCGTGTGGGTATACACCTGCGAGGGCAAGCCTAATAGAATGTTTGCGGCGTACGGTGACTTTTGGACTTTGATCAGATTAGTTTTAGGATTGAAACCAAGCTGTAGACTTAGTTGACCTGATAGACTCAGCAGCTGTATATTTAATGAAGAAGAAACAATGTCCACTTTTTGTTAAGGCTTGTGTACTTAAACTTGGCGGGATAACCTTTCCACTTTACGTACACTTTATTTCTGGCACCTTTACTCTTAACACGAAGTATTTTATCATTTTTTAAAGTTTCGGGAAGATGTACGCGTTGCAATTCGGGTTCGTTAAACGTTCCCTCCAAATCTTCGCCATCAAGATTGGTCAAGCTGTAGACGACTGTTTGTTGCAACACGACACTACTGATTTTGAAAATTTCTTCACTCCAATTGCTTTCATAGCCCTTTTCAAACAGAATTTTGGATTTGATAATACGCACCGTGTCACCGACTTTGAGTTTTGGCATATCATTAATATCTACGTTCCAGACATCGTCAATGTTTGACACCACGTATTTGTTGCGAGGATAGCTTTTTATCACAGATTTGTGTAGTGTATAACCGTCTGACGCACGAAGCCATTCTCATACTATGGCCGCATCTTTATTGGACGCCTTCATGAGCGACACCGTCCCTGAAAACCTTGCAGTATGAGAAGGGTCGTAGTAGATGTCGGCTAAACACTCCATTAAGCTCGGAACGGCAGTCACCAGTTTTAGTCCACCCTTTTAAGTTTCTTCTTCTTAGGACGTTGATATGGTGTAAGTGTTTGGAGCACGAGCCTCAAATCTCTAATGGGCACCAAACGTTTCGGATTTACAATAAATTATTTCGGGACGTTTAATTTTTGAAGCACCGTGAAAAAATCTCAATACCCCAACGGCTTGCTGTGTCTTCTTGCTCTGATCAGATAGTTGACTAAACCCACAATATTGGATACACGGAGAGGTGTATCGCGAATACTCACTTCCCCGTTTTCGTTCCAAGAGATACCACCCCGGGAAATAATATGTTCTAATAAAAGTTTGGCTATCTTACGTGCCTGTACTGGTACAGTATTGAGTACAGCAGGGATGGTAAATACAGACACATCAGTGGTGGTTGTGTTATTTTCTGCTGGTGGAGGTTTTTGAGTAAAGTGCAGATATCACTGTAGCACTTGTTGGTATAAAGTACATTTAGACTTGTCATCAAATTTTGAAGCGAGGATTTTATCAATTTCCTTGTCCAGCTCGGAGACCACTATATTTGTGGCCAATGCCACTTGTTGGTGGTATTGCTCGTAACAGTATAATGTTTCCGTGGATACCAATATCATCTTTATCGTGTGTTCCATTATCTACGTTTTGAATAAGGAACCGAGGATAACACTGATTAATGGGGCTAAAAGTAAGGGCAGGAACGAGTAGCCGTCTCTTTTTCCAACACTCTCGTAGTTTGACCAGACTGCATAACACCTACTTGTGAGCAAGTAAATTGGTTTTCTGCGCATTTTTCAACTGCACCCACCCTTTTAAATTGTTGTAGGCACACTCGCAAAAAGAGTAAATAAGTTTCTTGTCTGCCGTTTTCAGCAAGGCGACACGTTGCTGCGGGTTCAGC
Organism: Timema shepardi; assembly: GCA_902151425.1. Lineage (NCBI taxonomy): Eukaryota > Metazoa > Arthropoda > Insecta > Phasmatodea > Timematidae > Timema > Timema shepardi. Next base: position 8,813 of record CABFVX010007811.1, read on the forward strand.
GGATGCATTGCACGCAGCAGAGGGGCTTGCTTCGACACTTTAGGACTCATGGTTATGAAATGATCTGCAATTTGGAAGTGTCGGTGTTTTTATAGCTTTTGCGTGGTAGGTACACGCAACACCCTACATTTGTGCGGGTTTTATATCTGAACCATTCGGTTGTACCATGCTTGAAATCTAACAATATATACCCGTGAGGAGTACTTGTAGCATCAGCGTAAGCCTCTTGTAAAACACGTTTTTTTCAGGACAGACTTGACGTGCAAAGTGTTGAATCTGAGCTTTATCCTTAGGATTTTTAAAAAGCACGATATAATGTGCGTTTAAGGAAATGTCTCTTTGGCCCTTGACCTGGTGGAATATATTTTGTGTAAGGTACATGACACTAATATTTTTATGATGGCATCCTTTGGTGGAAAGATCGATGACCACTTCGTTGGCTTCACTCATAAGGTCACCCAAGATAATCAGCTGTGGAGAGGCATTACAGAGATCATCCATTTCTGGCAAGCCCTTATAGAATATGACTTGGGAACTTGGCCCGTCTTGTTTGAATTTCGGTTGCTAAAAAGTATAATACCAGGTGATTTTATCAAATTTAACGGACACATTGTGTCCAAGTGACGGATAAAGTCGGCTACAAAATGTGACTTTCATCAGCCTGAAGGGCCGCTGATGATGGCCGAAAATTAATGTTTCAACTTGTCCATAATGTTTGAGATTGAGCTTATAAGCTAAATGAACTTGTATTTATAGTATAGGTGGGAGGGGGGGTAGACGCTAAAACGCAAACATAAAAGTTTTGATCATATTTATTCACCAGAATATAGCTCACACCATGAAAAGTATACGTGGAATATTTATTTACAGAAATAAATGTTTTACAAATATAGCTCACACCACGAAAAGTATACTTGGAATATTTATTTACACAAATAAAAGTTTTTACAAATATATCTTACACCACGAAAAGTATATTGAAATAAATATTTACACAAATATAAGTTTTACAAGTATAGCTCACACCACGAAAATAATACTTGGAATATGTATTTACACAAATAAAAGTTTTACAAATATGGCTCGCACCATGAAAAGTATAATTAGAATATTTATCTACACAAATAAAAGTTTTTTTACAAATATAGCTCACGCCATGAAAAGTATACTTGGAAAATTTATTTACACAACTAATAGTTTTAGAAATTCGGCTCACACCATGAAAAGTATATTTATTTACAGAAAAAAGGTTATAAAATATATCTTACACCTTGAAGTATATTATATATGTTTAGGTGTAGAGGAAAAAATATTAAATTTCTTGAGATCATAGCGGGAATAGTGGCCCCGGTACTAATTAACAATGTGCGGTTTAAAGAGTATTAATTGAATATATACACATACAGACGGTTTCAATTTAAAATATGTACAAGAAAAGAAACAAAATTTACTATAATTAAAATATATTTATATATATTTACACAAACAACTATTTGACTAGAAATAATCAGGTAGGTGTAGGATTGTACTGGTGGATAGAACATATAAAAAGTATCCCGAGTGCATAAAAATAACTCAATAAAAAAATGCGGATTTTAATATCTGCTGAATCGTTGGGGTCCGATTCCCGGTAGGGTGTACCGAGGTTGATTTTCCGCTTTCCCCCTCGTTGCAAATGTGGGTGTACTTAACAACATAAAGATGCTGGAAGGACTAATTTGATTATATTAGCGATAAGACCAGCCTCAGTGGTGTAGTTAGCTTACGTGTTAATTTCGTGTTAAGTTTGACTGCCGAAGACGTGGGAGATCGATGTGCGAGTTTCTGTTGAGTGAAATGGGGTTGGTTTTCCACTTTCCCTACACGCAAATGTGGATTACTAATCCATTAGCGTATTTGGACGGGTAGTAAGACGCTGTTTTTAAATACCAATAAGCCTAACTTCATGGCTATTAGCAGAGAGCAGAGAGGTAGCGGGGGGGATTGAATTCAGTAGACCGTATCACTCAGCCTTCACACGAGTGCAGGTACATTTTATATCTTCTTCAGCCCTACCAAATATACTGCTAGTCCTGACAGGGGGTTGAAAAATAAAATACATGCTGATGACTTTTTCAGGGTTATAACTTTAAAAGCAAAATACATTTACACTGAGTATCCTATCTTGATCTGCTATTACGTCAGAGGTATACAGCATTCTTAAGGACGTATTTTGTGTACGCAGTACTCCCGCTTTGGAGGAGGGGGTTGTGATGAGTATTTTAATCCCTCGACATGATTTAATATACAGTGTCAGCCAAAGAACATAGAAACCGGTGGCGCTGAAGCCAGCTCGTGGTCCACATATTTAGTATAAATACAAAATTATACCATTTGTTTGTATCTTTTTTTCAATCGGTGTTATGGCTTGGCCAGACAAAAATTAGTTTGCCGATATTCCCCGCACCATCTTATTTAAAAGTACCATATTATTAGACGATGTCAAAGTCCTCACAGTTCGCGTGTGGCATTATTTTTTATGTTTATCCTTCTATCATGTATGTATTATGAAAAGGATGGTTGAGAGTAACAATTAAAGTCACTGCCATGAACGCTAAGCGTATTTTCAAATTTACATTACTTAATAAATGTCCACCTATATAGCAGGCTAATAGAGTTTTCCTCCTTTAAGATCTAATCTATACCACTTGTACTAAGTAAGAATGTTTCTCAACTACTTTAAGTGCACGGTCAAATGACCTCAAACAGGGTGAACGTGCTGATTTACTCTCAGAAATCCCGCAGTTGCAGAAGTTATTGTTAAACTTTCACGATTTTCACTCCAGTGCTAGTGGGCACGCCATCTAAATGTCAGGATCGTCTATTTCTGGCGGGGAAGGTTGGAATCAAATCCCTGCGGGGATAAACTGCTGGACGTGATATATAATCAAATATGTAAGTTTACCGTTTTTAACGAGATACATTAGAGACAATCGTGTTTATGTTTTCAACTCAGCGAAAATGCTGGTACACATCACACCCTATGACTGGAGGAGGTAGGGTTTCAATTCCCTACTAGGGTTTATGGCACATCCCTACCCCTACTAATTTTATTTATCTGATTCTCACATTCGGGCAAAGATATTTAGATGGCGTTGGAAGGTTCGATTCCCGTATTCAGGTGTCAATAATATCTAGCTTAAGTAATCATTATTAAAATAATAAATAACTGCCTTGGATATTTGATTCTTAAACTACCTATATGTTTCAATTTACATCTCAGTAGGAAGATCTCTAATAGACATCTTTTCACATTTCCACCCAGTGCAAAGGCCGGTACATCCCTACTCAAGGTCCGAATCCGTGTTACCGTATATGGTGAGCGCTGAAACACAATAACCTGTTTTAATAAGGATTGGTTCCGAAAAATCGGCCCCTGAATGAGCATTATAAATCAAATCTGAGCCAGGGTGAGGGGTTAATGACTTTTCAACAGGGTCATCGCTACCCGCTTTCAACAGTTATAACAAGTTTAGTGTTGACAGCTCCCATAAAGGGTTTTTGCGGCATCAAAATGTTCCACCACGATGGATTTGACCCCCAATTAGCTCACTAAGAGGGGGGTGACGATGTGAGGAGTAAAGTGAAAGGAATTGCTGTCGAGAGCTCTAACTTAGATCATTATGAGCGACGGCACAGACTAAGGAGGATGTAAGGAAGGGGGAGGCTCCTGCGTTCGTTCCCAAACCCGACCATCATGTGCCCGACGCCTGAGATTGCATGCCAATAAATAAAATAAACTCCCACACAGATAAATAAATAATAAACTCCAACGCCCTTTCCTATCCTACCCAGATATTTAAAAATAACCAATGATCATACATAAAAAACCAATAGGACAGGAACAAACAAGTTTCGACCAGAACAATACGATGAAAGGGGTCAGCAGGAGGGAGAGGAGGTTAGATGGGGTTAGGGAGTAAGGTATGGGAAGGAGTACAGGGAAGGGGAAAGCCAACAGCCAATCCGAGAGCGAGGGGTGTGGTCATGTGACCAGCTTTAGCCAATCAAAACGCTGTGGCAGGTGGTTCCCCATCTACTGACAGGAATGCAAAAATAACTTTTCGAATTCTAGGGGTCATGAAACGTCGTTATCAATGGGATTTTTTTTGACGATCACAGTATTTTCTCTCTCTACCTGTAAGGTAACGAGAAAGTAAATATTCTTGATCTACAAGAATTCCTTAAAATTACTCAAAAATGTCTATAGACGTCTAAAAATGAGGTTAAAAATACGAAAACTAAGAAAATGTTACCGAAAATTCCAAAACAAAATGATTAAAAAAATACCTATAGTCTATAAAACATACATTTCTACACCCAGGGTATCATGAACAGAGTTTATGTGCGTATGAGCATTGTCTGTGATGAACTAATAAAATGATATGTTATCAAAATCCGGGCACTGTTCATTATACATTTAAATTAATTGCGGTACAGTGCTAAATTACATTTCTGGAGAGCGGTAGCTTTCCTCTCATGACTCCTCTTCAGCCTAGCTACCCCGTACTAATTACTTTATGGATAATATCTTAGTTAAGAATATAATTATTTGAAATTTGAACAACTACTGTCCAAATTTTGCTATCGTACTCGCCTGTTCACTGTAAAGTCTACTTAACATAAATAAATAAAACATTATATTTTGAATAATAACAGGAACATTGTATTTCGTTATCTTAATGTCTTGATTTCTAAGAACTGTAAATACCTAAACGATGATTGGTTGCTTAGAATGTGTACCGAGTTTAATGCGATTGTTAAGCCTGTCAATAAAAATTACAAAATAAATTATAGTTTTTTTTAAACTAAAATATTTAAGATACTTATATAGTGTTTCCGCCATTACTAGTGTATTGAACATCTGAAGATGTATCATTTAATGGGTTAGTCTTCAATAAACAATTCTTCCCATGACGCAACAGTGTCATGTTATTTATTCTGCTAAAAGTGATTTATTTGCATCTTTTTGTGGGTAATTATAATATTATTAACTATTTTTTGGTTTAATAATATCAACCTTTATGAACATCGCCTAGACTAAAATACTTTGATGACCTTAGTCGGAATGTCTCATGTTTCCATAATTTTTGTATTTATCTTTGATAGGTAACTTTGATCCGTACGTTTAAAATACCAATTGTTAAGAACGTTCACATTTTAATATATACCTACAATCCTTTAGCACAACTTATTAATGATGGATTAAATAGCCAGGTCATTATATTTTTGTTAGTTACAGTTATAGCTGAATCTAAATATATTATTTTAAATCGAAATATGATACATGAACACGGGAATCTAACCCGGCACCTTTGGTTAAGTATGCCAATGCTATAACCACTGAGCTATCGAGGATTCTTACCGTGCTACGTTATCTGATAGCTCGGGATTTTAATTGATCACACAATTGTAGCTGAGGATTCCCGCACGTCTGTCACAGATTCTGCCTTAAAATGTGAGTGAAGAATGACCCCGGGCACGGGACAATCCCTGTATTGCTAAGTGGTTAGAGCATTGGCGTACTAAGTCCAAATTCCCGGGTTCGATTTCCGGGGCCAGATGTCATTTTCAATGGTAATGGTAAAAAAGTTAAAATGTTTAGATCATTTCTTATTTTACTACAGTTTGAAATTTCTTGTTTTTTTGACTGTTTCTTAGTAATGAGTCAAATTTTTGTATCAAAATCTTCAAACTTGTAAAAAAAGCTTTATTGTTGTCCTCATCACACTTCATAATTTGACTTAAAATCTTTAATTTCAGAACTAAATTTAATTTTAGTTCGAACGTCACTTAATGAAATAAATATTAATCAGGTAGAACATGAATGATGTATCATAATTATTTTTTTTGTCCTTAATTAAACTAGATGTCTAATATTTGGAGGGTTGGCAAATCAATTTTAAACTATTTTATCAAAGGCTAGTTTAGACCAAAATTGGATTTCAATATAAATACTTTGAATATAATTTATATTTTAATAATCTTCTTACTAAAACAAAACAAAAATAACTAAGAGTGCGAGTGAGTTTTAATGATTTAAAAATACATCCAGCCATTGTACTGAATTTACACTTAAATGGGCAAAAGCTGATCTAATGAATTTATATCATTGTAATCGCGTAGGTATCGGTGTTGTGTTATGGGGTTTTGCTAGGGTATGCAGTTTCTTATGATTCTACCCGTGATATCTCACCCACTCGTTCATTATTTGACCGCTAACATAGACTCTGTCCTTCAGACGTCAATTTACATTGTACAGAGGATTCCGGCTAGTTAGGACACCAGTTAATGAGGGCAGCCATTTATTTGGGACAAAATTTGAAGACCTGAAAAAACATAAGTATTTATCCTGAATTTTCCTCGCTTATTTGGTTCATCTCGTCGCTTTATTGGGACAGAGAAGGCAGTGACTGATCTTTCTCAAGTCTTCTTCGTCACCACATTTAAAAGCCCTCCAACTATTTATTTTCCATTTTCTAAGATTCCGAATTTCTGCTCCAAAAAGCGCAGTGCTCCGAATGAAGCATTTAATCACTTTCTTTCTCAGTTACAAACTCATCTTGCTGGTCAGCAATAACCTCTTCTTGTTGAAAGCTTCCTTGGCCATAGCGATCCTCAACCTAATTTGCTTGGTGCAGTAGGCATCCTTTGTCAGCAGACTTCCAAGGTACTTGAACTGCTCCTGGTTTTCCAACTTCTGGTTTCCAATTTTGATTTTCAACGGCTCTTTATTTTTTTGAAATAACCATCAATTTTGACTTATTGATGCTGATCTAAATTTCATATCTTCATCATTTGCTGTAACTCTTTTTATTTATAACCAGAAATGCTAAATCATCTACATATTTTATTGTGTTCATGGCGTGTCCTCCTATGCTGAAATTGCCACGTCCCCCAGGACTGAAACATCACTTGGTTTTAATTAAATGGTTTGGATTGATATAAAAAAACTTACTAAGCTCAATAAGGCTTTATATAAATGATTGTTTATCTACTTTTAAAATCGAGAACTTCTGAGACATGGCATGGGCTTCATTCAATGGATGGGCATTTGAAATAAGAACTTTACATCCCGTGATTTTACTTATTTTGAACGTTGGTAATATTAAGAACCTTATAAACGAAACGTAATTTAGCTTTAAAGTGAATAAGTATGATAGTGAATTATCAAAAATACCACATTGTTTTACTCAAATACGAGTAGATGTGTTGTGCGATAGAGACATATTTTCTCATATCTCACTTTTACTTGGATTTTTTTTTACCCTACAATCCTTTTAAAAAGACTATAATGTTAAAGAATTATATAATTATCTTGAATGAGAATTTACGGCTAAACTCTGTGTAAATTACATTGTCAGTGTAAACTTATTCCATTATTTCTTTCAATTAATGTGTGTCGGTGTTTTCGGGAAATTTCAAAACTGCCGCCGTATGATAAACTTATAGGAATCAAATTTGGCAGCACTGGAGATTATGTAAAGTCACTTGATCTACAAACAAAGTCACCTAAGTATTAATTTCCTGATTCATGGCATCTATTTAATGTCATAGTTTTGTCTTCATATCGATGTTACGTGTGTAGAAGAGTGTCAAGTACAATGAAACTTTCTAAGAGTCAATTGAGCATCACTTCATTTTTAAAAAACTTCCACAATTGACACTGAACTTGAGGTCCTTAAAGTGCTGAAGTACTTTAATGCGACCTATTATAATACATTTAATACCTCCTTACTGTATTAGCTACACTGCCAGTGACAACTGATAGCGTAGAAAGATCCTTTACTTACTGTATTAGCTACACTGACAGTGACAACTGCTAGCGTAGAGAGATACTTTCCTTACTGTATTAGCTACACTGATAGTGACAACTGCTAGCGTAGAGAGATACTTTCCTTACTGTATTGGCTAAACTGCCAGTGACAACTGCTAGCGTAGAGATATCCTTTCTTTACTGTATAAGATACACTGCCAGTGACAACTGCTAGCGTAGAGAGATACTTTCCTTACTGTATTAGCTACAATGACAGTGACAACTGCTAGCGTAGAGAAATCCTTTCCCTACTGAATTAGCTACACTGCCAGTGATAACTGCTAGCGTAGAGAGATACTTTCCTTACTGTATTAGCTACACTGATAGTGACAACTGCTAGCGTAGAGATATCCTTTCCTTACTTTATAAGCTACACTGCCAGTAACACTGCCAGTGACAACTGCTAGCGTAGAGAGATACTTTCCTTACTGTATTAGCTACACTGATAGTGACAACTGCTAGCGTAGAGATATCCTTTACTTACTGTATTAGCTACACTGCCAGTGACAACTGCTAGTGTATAGCAATCCTTTCCTTACTGTATTAGCTACACTTCCAGTGACAACTGCTAGCGTAGAGAGATGCTTTACTTACTGTATTAGCTACAGTGCCAGTGACAACTGCTAGTGTATAGCAATCCTTTCCTTACTGTATTAACTACACTGCCAGTGACAACTGCTAGCGTAGAGAGATACTTTCCTTACTGTATTAGCTACACTGATAGTGACAACTGCTAGCGTAGAAGAGATCCTTTACTTACTGTATTAGCTACAGTGTCAGTGACAACTGCTAGCGTAGAGAGATCATTTCCTTACTGTATTAGCTACACTGCCAGTGACAACTTTTAGCGTAGAGAGATCCTTTACTTACTGTATTAGCTACACTGCCAGTGACAACTGATAGCGTAGAGAGATACTTTCCTTACTGTATTAGCTACAATGACAGTGACAACTGCTAGCGTAGAGAGATCCTTTACTTACTGTATTAGCTACACTTCCAGTGACAACTGCTAGCGTAGAGAGATCCTTTACTTACTGTATTAGCTACACTGCCAGTGACAACTGCTAGCGTAGAGAGATCCTTTCCTTACTGTATTAGCTACACTGCCAGTGACAACTGCTAGCGTAGAGAGATCCTTTCCTTACTGTATTAGCTACACTTCCAGTGACAGCTGCTAGCGTAGAGAGATCCTTTACTTACTGTATCAGCTACACTGCCAGTGACAACTGCTAGCGTAGAGAGATCCTTTCCTTACTGTATTAGCTACAATTTACAATATTTATATTAGAAACCTATCAAGTCATACAAAGTGTAGACTATAAACTTTATGATAATACAATTGAGGTTGGGCTTATGTAAATAATTGTTTATTATTGTGTTTGTTAACATTGTATTAAACAGTCTCAAATATATAAGCCATAAAATTCCTTTCAATGAGTAGGTTGTGATGTCGAACTGAAGATAATTTTCACAAATCAGCTAAATCAAACAATTATTTTACACTCCTCTATCCATGCGAATATGTATGCACGTTATGAAACAATTAATTAATTCATCAATACATAATTAGATTAGTTATATTATGATCATTCGTTTATAGCCTTAGCTTTATATTCGATAACAAATTATATTTAAACACCACGTAGGTTTGCACCAAAATAAATTCCAAAACACAACACAGGTATCTCACGACTGGTAGACAGACTTCTTAGGTAAGTTTCAAATAGCTGTGTTTTGTCTTTCCAAGAGTAAATTAGTTTACAATTTAAACTGCTATCAGTAAGAGAATTAATTGGTTCTAAATTTAAATTATACGTTGTCTACAACCAGAGAGTTAAATCGAAAAATTAATCGGTTCCTGTTTACCATTAAAATACTTTAAGGTTCTGGTACTAGTTCCAGTTAGAGAGAAATAAAAGTTCCTGTTCTTTTTTTTTCTTAATTATGTTCTGGTTCTTTTAAATACGTCATACCTTGATGAAAAATAACGAAAAGGAAATATCGATTATTTCAAAATAAAATTAGGTTAAAGAAAGAAAGGCTTAATGCAATTATAAAAATAATTATAAAATGGTAGGACCTTTAAGAACCAATAAGAACCTTTATGAACATAACTATATATATATATCGAATTCAATTCCGGTTCTGACTACCAAGAAATTTAATTTTGGGTTCCTTTTACGGTTCTGATCACTTAAAAAACAACTGTTAATTTAGTTTATAAGTTCTAGTTTCAGTAAGACTACTCAGGCTTGTGTTTTGGCTATCAGCAGCTTATACTATTTTAAATAAAAAAATCTAATATCTTAAGGATAAAGAGAGTTTTCAAGAGTGAATGCATCTGTATTTGCCTAGAACTATGAAAAATAAACTTGATAAAACCAACTAACAAGATTTTTTTATTTGGTGTATTTATGTGCATTTTTAGAACGACCCGATATAATCAAAACACAACTTACAAATTAGCCTAATACTAATAAAGATAGAACAGCCAGTCCCCCATACAACAATCTGCCAATAATAAATATTCAGGAATGTAATGCAGACTAATTTGGCACACACACTACTAACTGTGGTAAGATTTGACTCATGCCAGTAAATTTGGCCAGGAATCGAACCTCAGCTAGATTACTAACGGTGACAAAGTGTAATGATAGTATAATGCCTTAGGCCAATCGTCCTCCACGGTGGGTAGCTGATTTCATCCGAAAGTATATTATCATATCACCTCCACTCGTGTGGGCCAAACACTGTCAGGATGGGTAGCGGCCAAAGAGGGGGAGAGTGACCGGATATAAGTATGTGGGTTAGTAATTTATAGACAGCTTTGGTTTTTTTGGTTTATTGTATTACTTTGCACTACTAAAAAAATTTGATGTTATTAAGAAGTTACTAAAAAGATATAAAAGATGATACTCGTGAGCTTGTAACAGAACGAAGTATAGTAAAGAATGCTTAACCAATAGCCTGACTGGCCCTCTAGGTGGTCCCACCCAGATAAGAGCCCCGGTACTTTGGGGAAGACGGTTGGCCTTTTGTACAAGTACCCGATGACCCGGTGTTCTAACCTACGCGGTCCCACAAATGGGCTGAATGGCCCCTAGAATCGATATTTAATTGTCAGCCCAGTTAGCTCGAAAATATAACTATATATACCGCGAATTGGCCTGATTGCCAAAGGAGTGCTGACACACTGTTTTGAGCTGTAAGCGCTTGCGTCCTATTGTTTACTCACTCATTAAAACACGTTATGATATTTTTATTATTATTATTAGTACCGCGTCTTACTACCCGTTCGGGTTATACGCACTTATGCTAATGTGTAATGGTAGGGTGATTGTGAGATGAAATGGAGGACCTACAGTTTAACGTGGAATCCGAACCACGGTGGAGGCCTGGTATTCCCCACATTCACAAAATTTCTTGTCAGAGGTGAAGGAAGGGTTTGGTAATCAGATAAATCTGTGCTGGCACCGAGGATTGAACCCCGGCCGACAGCACAGAAGTCTGACACCTTACCCCTAGACCACCAGGTCACCCACTGATCAGGATAACACGGTCACCTAGGCGCAGTCTAGTGACAATCTGTAACTATTTAAAATGGTGGATATGCCAGGGTTATTGAAACTGTGTCATCTCACTAGGATTAATTGTTATGTCGTCATTCAGTCCCTATTTCTTTGATAAGACCCAATTTCTTAGGCATGAAAAGAAACCTAGACAGTAATATTAGTGTGACTATATGTTTGACAGCTTTGAGATAAAAACTCAAGATATCAAAGCCTCATAAAACTAAACTACACGTAGTGTTTTATGGAATAAGATTAACTGTTCATTCGTTAAGTGTGACCTTACAATGTCACCATTAAATATAATGTTTAAGTCTAGTTTTATATCCAATCCAAATATCTTGGTATTTTTTAAATGAAAAGTATTTAAAATGGACTTTCTGAAACTACTAATTATATTGGTACATGACTTAAAAACCCACGACATTCTGAAACCGACACGCCCAATCTATTGGCCGTCATCGCATCAATGTATCAGAAGAAAAACCTAATTTCAACGGTGATATTATTTTGACTATGCTAGTATTTGAACCCAGGGCTTTAAACTGAGTATAAATAAATACAAGTTACCGATTGAGATAATTGAGTCACACACATCTTTTCGGACAAAATCTCTGGTTTGATTTTTGTTTTTATTTGGTATAAAGTTTTTAGGCTGTTGAAAGATTACTTGCTTCGGACTTCATTTTTTTTTTGTCTGGCAGCTGACATGCTAGCATGCTAACATTGATACACGTAGCTGAACTCTTAATATAATGTACTTTTATAGCGCAAAACATTCATAAAACTGGTTTTTTTCATAAACTTTTAGACACACTCATACAAGCACAAAAAATTATAGGCCCAAAGGAGATCAAAATAAAATCCTGAGATATAGGTATACAGTACTACGAGTTTGATTCAGAAACATAAATTAGAGATGTGGGTATACAGTACTACGAGTTTGATTCAGAAACATAAAATTAGAGATGTGGGTATAAAGTACTACGAGTTTGATTCATAAACATAAATTAGAGATGTGGGTATACAGTACTACGAGTTTTATTCAGAAACATAAATTAGAGATGTGGGTATACAATACTACGAGTTTGATTCAGAAACATAAATTAGAGATGTGGGTATACAGTACTTCGAGTTTGATTCAGAAACATAAATTAGTGATGAATGTATATAGTACTACGAGTTTGATTCAGAAACATAAATTAGAGATGTGGGTATACAGTAGTCCGAGTTTGATTCAGAAACATAAATTAGAGATGTAGGTATATAGTACTACGAGTTTGATTCAAAAACATAAATTAGAGATGTGGGTATACAGTACTACGAGTTTGATTCAGAAACATAAATTAGAGATTTGAGTATACAGTACTACTAGATTTGATTCAGAAACATCAATTAGATATGTGGGTATACAGTAATACGAGTTTGATTCAGAAATATAAATTAGAGATGTGGGTATACAGTACTACGAGTTTGATTCGGATACATAAATTAGAGATGTGAGTATACTGTACTTCGAGTTTGATTCAGAAACATAAATTAGAGATGTAGGTATACAGTACTACGAGTTTGATTCAGAAACATAAATTAGAGATGTGGGTATACAGTACTACGAGTTTGATTCAGAAACATAAATTAGAGATGTGGGTATAAAGTACTACGAGTTTGATTCATAAACATAAATTAGAGATGTGGGTATACAGTACTACGAGTTTGATTCAGAAACATAAATTAGAGATGTGGGTATAAAGTACTACGAGTTTGATTCATAAACATAAATTAGAGATGTGGGTATACAGTACTACGAGTTTGATTCAGAAACATAAATTAGAGATGTGGGTATAAAGTACTACGAGTTTGATTCATAAACATAAATTAGAGATGTGGGTATACAGTACTACGAGTTTGATTCAGAAACATAAATTAGAGATGTGGGTATAAAGTACTACGAGTTTGATTCATAAACATAAATTAGAGATGTGGGTATACAGTACTACGAGTTTGATTCAGAAACATAAATTAGAGATGTGGGTATAAAGTACTACGAGTTTGATTCATAAACATAAATTAGAGATGTGGGTATACAGTACTACGAGTTTGATTCAGAAACATAAATTAGAGATGTGGGTATAAAGTACTACGAGTTTGATTCATAAACATAAATTAGAGATGTGGGTATACAGTACTACGAGTTTGATTCAGAAACATAAATTAGAGATGTGGGTATAAAGTACTACGAGTTTGATTCATAAACATAAATTAGAGATGTGGGTATACAGTACTACGAGTTTGATTCAGAAACATAAATTAGAGATGTGGGTATAAAGTACTACGAGTTTGATTCAAAAACATAAATTAGAGATGTGAGTATACGGTACTACGAGTTTGATTCTGAAACATAAATTAGAGATGTGGGCATACAGTACTTCGAGTTTGATTCTGAAACATAAATTAGAGATGTGGGTATACAGTACTACGAGTTTGATTCAGAAACATAAATTAGAGATGTGGGTATACAGTACTTCGAGTTTGATTCAGAAACATAAATTAGAGATGTGGGTATACAGTACTTCGAGTTTAATTCAGAAACATAAATTAGAGATGTGGGTATACAGTACTTCGAGTTTGATTCAGAAACATAAATTAGAGATGTAGGTATACAGTACTACGAGTTTGATTCTGAAACATAAATTAGAGATGTGGGTATACAGTACTTCGAGTTGGAGTCAGAAACATAAATTAGATTATATATATATATATATATATATATATATATATTTGCTTATCAATTTTTTCTTATTCCAAAATATTTAGGCTAGTTTCCACACATTTGTTTCAATATTTTGTAGTAAGAATAAATACTCATTTATGAATCAAAAGGCGATGTGATTATATTGTAACACCAAACATACCCAAAATAACTTACCTTGGATATTATGGTCTCCAAAATGGCTGTTCCCAAACTGATTTTTTTAAACTAAGCCTTTGGTTGTCTCGATAGGAATTCAAATTTTGTCAAGATCTATTGATTAGTTCGAAAGTTTTGAAGGGGGGACGACGACGAAGACACAAACACATTCATCTCCTAAATTATCTTACATTTTAAATAAGAAAATAATTTAAAACTCTATATCAAACAAATTGACTCATTTTCCTATATTTTTGAAACCAACTGAAATAATATGCTTTGAAATGAGAATTTATCTTTGTTTATTTAGTGCACCTGACGTAAAAAAATGTTTAATGTGTTTATTTATATCAAAATAATTTAAGTAGTTTTTTTTACTGAAGACTATTATATTCTGCATGTATTAATTATTTTTAAATACGGTTAGTATGTCACAAAGAAATAACCTTTCTAAAAATTAGTCTTTAATTTCAAGTATAAAAATGTGTACAGGATAAATAGATAGATACAATATTTCTTACCATTCAGTCAAGTTAGGATTTAGAACTTAAGAGTGTTTGAAAGGTATTTAACTCCAATAAGTTTGTTTAGAAATTCACAGACTTTTCAAGGTTTTCCAGATTTAAAATTATTGCATTTTCCTATTAAGTATTTTATATTCCAAACATAAGTTAAAAATTATTAAAACCCACTTCGATGGCTACATGATCTAGGGCGCTACTCTCGCAGTAGACTAGACTGCCGATGACAGGGAGATCAAGGTTCGAGTCCCGATCGGGTGTACTGAGGGTGGTTTTCCCTAAATGGTTTCCCACTCCCTCCACGCAAATGCTTGTATACGTCCTCTAAGTTTAACCTTCCTTATCCCTAACCCATTAGTGTAATTAGTTCATAAGCGTATAACCCGAATAAGTTGTAAGTAAGACGTGGTGCTAAAAAAATATCTTAAAGACATTTGTGTCGATGTTCCTCGAAATAATCCTATGAGTTTGAGATAACACTATTAATTTACAGTGGAATATAATCATCTTCTTGGCACGTACAAAATTATTGCAAAAGCATCTTTAAAAAAAATCCAGTGACGTTTTAAAATTTCGCTGATTCCTTGACTTGGCGTGTGAATGAATCTGTATTTTGTGTCACGTCATCTCAAAGGTAATTGACACATATTGGACCAATGTGTTAATTGGGAACAACCGACTATATTTAGGGTTGTAGGCCCTACTTATATTTTAAGATATTATTACATCATTAGGTATTTTGAGGGGAATAAGTGGGGGTGCCGCTGGTAACCATCACAGGCCTAGTGTATTATCTACACACCTACCTAGATCTATGTGATACCACTTGCGACTATGGAGCTGTAAAATGGATCAAATATTTAATAAATCTTCCACATAAATCTTGTAAAATTAGTTAGCAGACAAAACATATTCCGATACCGAGCACAATTAATGTACTTAGCAAATTGGATGATGTCATGACGTTAAACCGAACATTATCAACGGAAGGAGGCTTTCTGATGGTTTGATTTACAGTCGTTTGTAACTAATTCTGAACTTGATTTATGGTCCATGACGAACATTCTTTTTGCTTTCATCACAAGGAGAAGAATTAGTTTTAAGTACCGGTAGTGTATATATGACTCAAGCTGACGGATGTACAGTAAGCTATATTATAGTTCAGTATATCAACATGATAGCTCCGAAAGTGGTGGTTTTAATAGTGTGGCTACAATTATGTGCAGGTAAAATAATTTGACTCCAACACAAACAACGTGACTGTATCAAGAACCAATAAGATATTTAGATTAAGATTTAAAATAATTGTCCTAGTTTATTTAATAATATATATTATTCTGCACGATGTCATAGAAGGAAAGAATAACTTAGGAAGGAGAATTTAAATATTGTATGGCTTGTCTAGAATAAGATAATACTGGGAGCTGAAGGAGGCAGAGGAGTGGCATTGGAGGTCTAAGTTCACTGACAAAATTAGTGGACCTGTAGTAAGACAGAGCAAATAATAATGATCCTACACCTTAGCTCAGTCGGTGGCGTGTTTTCCTACTATGTTAAGGGTCCCGGGTTCGATTCCCGACATGGTAGAAAATTTATCGTTGACGAAAATATGGGTTTACTCTTTCAAATTGATAAATTAACAGCCGGGGACTGGATGTGATGCCTGTATTAAGTTAAACTATAAGGGACATATGAAGCTACAACAGGCCGGTAGTGGAAAATGTACGACTTTAATAATAACCTGAGCCAGGCCATAGGATGGAAACAGTAATGTATGTAAAGGAAGGTAAATAATAATAATAATAATAATAATAATAATAATGCCTGTGAATAAATGTATTTTGTGTCGCGTCACCTCAAATGTAATTGACACATAATGAACAAACTGTATTAGTAATTATCAACAAATTATTATATTTAGTGTGTGCTTTCAGGAAACAATTATTGTGATTGGAACGTCCTAGGTATAGGATAAACTATTATACTTTTAGGGCCTTCTTTCGACTAAAAGTTCATATTCTTGGTGTTTCCTAGTAATATTTAAGGGTCTCCTTTTTAGAAACTATCTTGTGGCAAGGCCACCGGATACATCATGTGCGTACGTGTTTGGCTGTTAGAAAGTTATACAACACATTGAGGGACTCTTAAGGATTTAGTCATGTCTTTATTACATTAATTTTATTAGTAGCAAAACAAAAAACAATGTACTAATAACTCTATAACTGCGTTCACGGTTAACCTATGCATTTTTTTTCAATAAATATGTTTATTATTTAAATTTCTCTTTTTTGATCTAAAACAGCACAAAAATTGACAGTAGAATATAAAAAAACTCTTCTTGAAATGCCAGCCAGCGTAGTCTGAATTTGGCTTGACTTTTATTGCCCGGGATCGCTAGCAATAATTTGGCCCTGTGAAAAGGACTCACGTATAAAAAAAAGTTTAAAAGCCTGTGTCATGGACTGTATACAACAAAGTTTAAAAGCCTGTGGCGTGGACTGTAGACAACAAAGTTTAAAAGCCTGTGTCGTGGACTGTAGACAACAAAGTTTAAAAGCCTGAGTAGTGGACTGTAGACAACAAAGTTTAAAAGCCTGTGTCGTGGACTGTAGACAACAAAGTTTAAAAGCCTTTGGCGTGGACTGTAGACAACAAAGTTTAAAAGCCTGAGTAGTGGACTGTAGACAACAAAGTTTAAAAGCCTGTGGCGTGGACTGTAGACAACAAAGTTTAAAATCCTGTGGCGTGGACTGTAGACAACAAAGTTTAAAAGCCTGTGGCGTGGACTGTAGACTGTAAGTTTGGTGTTGTGTGTCAAGTTACGTTCCATTCGCAAAGGGAGTAGAAAAATCCAAATAATAAATGCATTTATTATGATTTTATAATAGCAATAGTTTACAAATTGTGGGTTGTGAGCCTATTTGTGTTGTGTTACAGTTATTTTTTTAGTGTCAACATTTCGTAACGCTTTGAAATATATTATTTTGGTTGCTAATTCCTTTAAGGGATAAAACGAAAAAGAACTAACTTGGTAATCCATTCCAGGGTAAAATGTCTACTGGGTTATTGACAAGGGTCGACTAAGTACTCGTCGATAAGTCCGAAGACACCTCGATAAAATGAATTTAAACCGCAACAAATATACTCATTTTTCAACAAACGTATCACAACGATTCTTTTTACATCTTCTTACATTTGCGAAGTTGGTTTTTCGGCGAGGGAAAGAATTAAAACTGAATCGATCGTCCAATTACTCGTGCCTTAAAATAGCATCGACACGGACGTCATCAACAGGAACCAGAAACAAACGGGTTCTTCGCACACGCTTCATTATGAGAAATATATCAGTGTTTCTTTGCTCTTTTTATAAAATTATGTTCAATAATAGTAAATTTAAATAAAACAGCAGTAAGAACTTTAACTAAAATAACAATTCCTTCCCACATACCGTTCCCATGTCCACTAAAACTAGGTGGGTCGTTAATATGTATCGTTTAAAAATGAGGTCAAGGTTCTAAAAAAAGTTTTGGAAGTACTGAATTGTACCAAATGCACAGCATAAACTAATTTAAAAATTAGTCTTTTGACTTCATATTAAAAACTAGCAGAAGTACTCGGCAATGAGTTGCATGATTATCAATGGCAATGCTTTTTTTACCTTCAAACAAACGGAAAAAACCCTCTTTTTTATTTTTTCCGGTCAAGTTTTTTAATTAATTTAAAAGATATAATTCAAATTTTAAAATTCCGGCTTCGAGATGCGCATGTTCGTGCACAGGGCTACTAATCTTAAATTCCAGACCCCTGCAGTAGATGTCTCACAACGCTCATGACAGACACACAAACCATTCATTTTAATAACAACTTTTATATAAATTTAGAAGAAGATGGATAGATGTACACCTTTTAAAACTTTAAAAGTGCCTTTAAAATTCTCCATTGGGGAGAAATTCAAGTTCTTTAAATGTCAAAATGAAGGACCGGAATATGTGTGATAGACCATACCAGGTGAGTTTGACATGGGTAAGCCACATGTTCCACAATGGCACTGCCGATATTCAGGATCTATTAACATTCCACTACACAATGTTACATGTTAGTACAGTCGAACTATTCAAGCGGCTGCAGCATGCAGCTTCATATCGCAGATAATAAGTTAAAACAGAAAATCCCAAAACAAGAGAAGCTAGCAAATTTGTATTGGGTCACGAAAAGTTTTTAAAGTGTAAAAATTGTGTATTATTTTAAAATATAAAATCATGAAAAAGTGGGAAGGGGAAAAATAACAAAAATTGTAAAAAGTCCTTCTCTGCCTCACCCCACCCATGCCCATTAAAACTAGGTGGTTCACAAAAGTGTGTCGTTGTAAATATTAGGTCACGTATCTGAAAGGTTTCGGGACCACTGTGATAAACTTTTTCTTGTTCTTGGAATGCCACAAATGTGTGTCAGAGGGAGAAAAAGCCTTGCCCACTCTAATACAAGACAGTGGATAGTGTGGATAGTCAGGGCCGCCTCGAGCATAATATTTTGAGCCCGGGCGAGCCTTGATTTAAGCATCCCCTCCTCTTTAACGTCATATAAACTTTAAAGGAACTCATTACAATATGGAGGAATTTCTTATGTTCATGCCCACCGGTTCTAACAGGGACACATTTCGTAATATACGACAGAGAAAATTAGTAAAATATCAAATATATCTGAGCAATGTATG
>CABFVX010007812.1:0-28359 GCA_902151425.1 Timema shepardi
TACTAGCTAGTATACAGATATCTAGTCGCTAGCTAGCACACTTGATTTCTAGTACGAGCTAGTGTCATGTGATACGGGCTTTAAGTGAACTAAGGCACTAGACCGGTGGTTTACAACCTGAGAGTCGCGACCCCATTCGGGGCCGTGACATTTATCGGGTGGAATCACATTGCTTGTTGAGATTATAGTGTTATGTTTACTTTTTAAATTGATTATTACTATAGCAAGGTGCGAAATTCAAATACAGTAAAAACAGTTGTTACTAATTAGGTTTCTTTTGGTTACCTAACTCAGCTGTAGGAGTCTCATGTTTAGGCAAGAGGCGCTGCTATCATAGCTTTCAAAATACCCACTGGGCTCGTTGATCCACTTTTGAAACATCTTAGTCGCAGTCATTTAAATAATATATAATAATATAGTTTATAGAAATAAAATCAAACAAGTGAGCTTAACAGCATGCTTTTGGTTTAAGTGATGAGGTCAGGATTCATATTCTGACCAAGGGTTCTGGGATTGATTTTCCCTAAATAATTTTCCACTTTCCCTCCTCGCAACTTTGGGCGCACATAATCTAAATTCAACCTTCTTCATCCCTAACACATTAGCAAAATTAGTACACATGTTTATTAAAACGGCTAGTAATATTCGGTGATATAGATACGAATAGCCCTGATTAGTAAGATTAATATAAAATTATAATTTAAAAACTAGGTTATTAATACTTGTAGGCCATCAAGGGGTCGCGATGGTCTCAAAGACCAAAAGTGATGTCAAACCAGGCAAAAGGTTGTATACTTATACTTAGCACCACGTCTTACTGCCCGTTCGGGTTATACGCTTAAGTACTATTACGCAAATCGGTTAGGAATTGGGAAGGTTGAATATAGAGGAAGTGAACCCACATTTTAAAGGAGGTAAAGTGGAAAAACATAAGGAAAAATCATCCTAAGTTGACCCGAGCGAGATTCAAATCTCGATCTCCCCGTCCTCGGCGGCAGTCAAGCTCAACACGAAACCAGCGCGTTAGCTAACTACGCCACTGAGGTGGGTAAAGGAAAAGGGTTGGAAACCAATCAACTAAGCTCGCATTTCACCCACAGGTTATTGTTTGAGTTATACAATTGCATTGGGCATATTTTCCTCTTCATACTCATCAAAATGTTAGTGATGGAAGTTATCATTTATCAGTATATTTTATGACTAGATGATTTTAAAATGTGGCTTGATCATCCTTGCAGAGGTTAATTCTCAACAATTACCCATGGTAAAATTATTATTTAAGATAAGAATGAAAAATAGACTCAATAAGCCTATCCTAACACAGATCAAAATAGCCAATGATCAGTTTAATTTGGATGTGTGTGTGAAGTTTTCGAGCTGTCGTCTGTTTTACAATGCGCGAATAAGAGAGGTGGATACAATTCAGGATTTTCAGAAAAGCATTTTATTACAAAAGTGTCGGAATGGGTACCATTCAGAGTGGACACAATTATTCAGTCCCCTCGCAGTCAGCCTAGCCTGCTTGTCAGAGCAGTTTTTTTAGCACCGCGTCTTATTACCTGTTCAGGTTATACACCTATGTACTTATTACACTAATAGGTTAGGTATTAGGAAGGTTTAATTGAAAGAAAGTGCACCCATATTTGCGTGGAGTGGAAAACCATTCAAGTAAAACCACCCTCAGTGCACGCGACCGGGATCGAACCGTATCTCCCCGTCCTCGGCAGTCTAGTCCAACACGAGATTATCACGTTAAACCACGCGACAACTGAAGCGGGTCACACAGCGCTCTTTAACATGCGGGCGCTTTATGTCACGCGTTGACACGATTATAGTTTTGCTAATTTTTTCAATAAAATTTAAAAAAGTTATAACGATTTTTATATTGATTTGTTTTTCACTGTAATTAAAAAATATGAAAAAGTTGGTATGGTATGAATTTCAAAATATGTTTTGTTTCTTCTTTTGTTTATTTTGCAGAACCCTCCTTCATGAGCCTACCGGGAATGGGTGTAACAAAGTAACAATATTTTAGCAAACTACGCAAGTTTTTTAAAAATGTTTAATGGACCATTATTGACAGACAGAATTTATGTTTTAATCTAATTTCTGAGCTTTGCCGTAAGTCGATATAATATGTAGTTTGTGAACGAATAGTTAAGATTCGAAATGAATGATTATTCCAACTGAACTAATCGAAAAGCTCTTTTTTTGTCGATTTGCAGTACCAGCTGTTAAAGGTACTCTATCCTAACCGCCATTTTTGTTTAAGATAAACATCTCAAAATTGTTCTCGCGCTCCACCTTGGTCGTAAACCCTCAATACCAAGACGTAATCAAATCAATCGCGAAAACTCGCCTATTGTTACACAACACAAAATAAATTAGGTACAACCAATCTGATACCACTGGTTGTGTGTGGAGTGTTAGGTAGCGAGTCACGTGACGCGACGTAATATAATAGTCTGCGAGACAGCTTCATCTGATAGTGAAGACAATGGCGTCTGAAATAGAGCAGTATCTCAACACAGCGGTGGACCTTGCAAGGCATGCCGGGAAGGTAAAAAAGTTTTAGTACAGCCGAATCCAATGGCGTCATTAGAATAACAGCCTTCGGGAAGCTTTCAATAAATATGATATATTAAATTATACTTTTATTTTTCTGATAGTCTATGAAAGCTTATTTTTCTGAATTTAATTTATTTACCCTTTTTAATGGGATTGAAACATACCACCATTATGAAGGTATAATCTTCGATGTTCAAGGTCGTCTGATTACCGCGAGAAATAAACAGCTATATCAGCGTTGCCAAATGTAGGCCTTATTATCTGGATATACTAATATTGGGGCGGGGGGAGGGAATAGGTGCTAATATCGAACATGACTTGATAGTGGGGAGTTGCAAAAATGAAGAATAAAGGCCCTGACACAGACATTGTCCGTGTTCGTAAGAAATTGATGCCACAATATCAGATTGATCTGTCCTTAAGAAATACTATGTATGATTACACAGTCCATATCCATAATCACGCGACCGTTCCTACCAATGAGATAGTTAAATACTTTGTCAAATCGAAAACTTTGAAAGAAAATAGTTTGCGAGCGCCTAGCAATCAATAAACCAAAAACAACAAAATTAATTTCTAAGTGCCTAAAAAGACTAGGCCTGATAAAAAATAAATGAGCAGATAGCGATTTATGCAAGTATATCCTATTTTTTCTAGTTTTCATAAATAAACACAACAATGTAAAAGAGTGGTTTGGATTCCAAAGTAAAAGTAGGTCTACTAGTAGTCAACCCCTTCCTGGTGTTCCCACATTTTCTTATATGCTTGACCAAGCATTTTCTTTTCTCAAGACGTCCTTGAATTCTTTTAAATAAAAGAGTATTTTGCCGAACACAGCGAATCCATAGCATAATTGCTTGTATACCTATCAATTATGGAAAAATTAAATCACACTAGTATGGAGGATACAAAGTAAACCAAATAATACGATAATGGGGCTGTTGAACCTACAAAAGCGATACCACTATTTCTAAGAACTTTGTATTGCCTGAAAACGTTTTCCTATAAGCTAATCTTCCTGGGTGTTTAGATTTTTAGAAAAAAAAATTCAAATAGCTCCACGCAAAGCCATCTTTTCATTTTGTATATGTTCACATAGTGATAGATCCTTTCACTGCCATTTGTTCTTTTACTTCGGTGCACATCCACATTATTTACTCAGCTGAGATCGGTAGTCTGTATAAACTAGTCCTTAGAAAGCTAAAGTTGAGAAACTTCTTCGGAGTACGGACTTAAGGATATGGAGTCTGAGTCAGGGCCTTTATCCATAAGTCTGTACTCTGTACATACACACTTGTGATACTAGATCTTGAAACCTTCATATAATAACTAACTCTAAACCATCCATATCCTACCTTCATTTAAATTCTGAACAAGAATTTGAACAAAGAACCCTTTGGGTTGAGGACTTACACCGTCATTAGGGTCAAAGCTTCATTCAAGAAGTGCAGGTATATTTAATTAGAGTTAAGTGGGCCTGATATTCAAGTTAAATAAAGATATTTTGACCAATTTTTTAATAGTGTATAAGAAAAGAAACACCATAGCACCAGCCCTGAAGCGAGCTGTACCAGCCGAGTGGCACCACATGTTGGCACTTATTTAAAGAAGATCAGAATATTTGTTTTTAATTTTGTAATGTCCAATCACAATTCTCTTACTGACAGTTGAATGCTTTGTGTGCTATAGACCATGCTAGAAGGCTTCCATGGCACCAAAACTGTTACAACCAAGAGTAGCCAGTGGGATCTAGTTACAGAGTTTGACAAGAAGGTCGAAAAGATCCTCACTCAAGGATTTTATAAAGCATACCCTTCTCACAAGTATGTAAAATATATTATAAATAGTCGCAATAGCATGCTTAGTGTTAGGGTTATTATTAGTTGGTTATTATTGGAAAATTATATAAGTTAATTACAAAGAATGAGCCTTAACTTTAAAGAAACACACAAGCGATCACCCAAAATGTAACTAGGAAAATTCTATCGTGGAAAAATATATGACCAGTGGATCAAGTTGGAGTTAAACTCCTGTCAATCTGGGTCATTACTCAAGCACCCAATTGCATAAACCTAATTATGTTGGTAGGTTATACTATTAGTTCCAAAACACTTCAGCACACTTTTATATTGCTGGAACATAACACAGTAATTAAGAGTTGTAAACATTTATTCACTCAAGTTTAAACGGACAGTTTGGACATGGCAATCAAATCCTGGACCTTGGGCTTGTGTGCTGATGCTAAACCAATGAACCATCCTGGTTTGTCTCTTTAATTTTGCTAACAAGTAAAAATATCAGCCACTCAGAGCTATCCACAATCTTGGCCTAAGTAGACTTAACACAACAACTAGTGAAGTTGGGATAGAACATTGGCGAGCAAAGCTAAAAGTCACAGGCTCAATTCCGGTGTCCAGGTTGTCATTTTTAGTTTAATATGTCATAACCACCAGGCAATATTTAATTTATTTGTATTGAACGTTGTGTAAGATGTAGAGAGCTGTATACACTTATATCAATCTTACCATATATGAAGTACCATACTTGAGAGGTTGCAGTAGAATGCTGACAATTCATAACAATATTTAAACTAGCGAGCTTGAAAGGGGGCCATATAATGGTATAAAAGATCTTGACTTTTTGGAAACGAGGCTTCACAATTCCGTCTATCTTACGGGCTGTCACGCTGCCTGATGCTTTATCAATACTGATGACATCTTCAGGTCATCAGTAATAGGCTAATAGTACTTGGAGGGCAGTGTCAAAGCCCAGTGTCTCGCAAGTGAGTTCTGTAGAGGCACTGTGTAGTAACGGTCAACTGGGTCGGTCTAAATATTCACAAGTTAAGCCAGTTGCTCCATGAACACGGGTGTCCATTCTTCTTACTAATGTATTGTTTATAAATTTAATCAACTATGAACAAAAATACTTTAGTGGTTGAATAACAAATTGCATTATTTACAGATTCATTGGTGAAGAAACAGCCGCAGGAGATAAATCTGAGCCAATATTGACCGATGCCCCAACATGGATTGTTGATCCTATTGATGGAACGACAAACTTTGTACATGGCTTTCATCTAACGTGCATCTCTATCGGACTGGCCATCAACAAGGAGATGGTTGTTGGAGTTATTTATAACCCTATATTAGACGAAATGTACACTGCAAGCAAAGGCCAGGGCGCTAAACTCAATGGGATACCTATTCACACTTCAAAAGTTACACGTGAGCATTTAGTTGACATTTTCCAGATACTCCTCTTGTATTCTGTTTGATAGAACTGAAGTCCTGGGTTGAGATTTGAAAATAAAACTACAAGAAATCTCAAAAGTTATTTTCCATCTCTCCTAACGAGGATGAAACCAGCACTTAATTTAAGCTAAAAAAAAAAAATTTCAAGGCTGACTTAAACATAGACCACCAAGGCCATGTTTTTGAATGAAGCTAGAATTTTCAAATAGATTTGGTAAAACTCACTTTAAAATGGTGAAATCATGTTAAAAATGCAAATTGTAACTTTTTAGTTTTTTGTGTCCAATGATTAGTTGATAATTTCTCTATTCTTTAATTTGTTATGCTATCGTGAAAATATTTGTTTAACGTTAAGTCACTTTAATATTTACATGGTCACTAAATTAGTTGTTGGTGCTTTGATAGCATGTCATTTTTCTGGGCAATGATAATATTTCAATCGTAAGACCAAAGTCGATTTGAAAGATTGTCTAACTTTATATGTAAATGAATTTGTTTACAATATATATATTCCTAAGCTGGAACTTTGCACACTTACAGTAGAGACCACTGGACCAAACTTAACAGAGCTGGATTTTTTTTAGGCAAATCTACTAGTAGGGTTTAAATGAAGGGAATCTACTAGTAGGGTTTAAATGAAGGGAATCTACTAGTAGGGTTTAAATGAAGGGAAATAAAAACCTAGCTGGTAAAGTATTTTTATGAACGTAAAGAAATCATAATTTCAAATGTTATTTTTATTCTAAGTTAAATTTTATTTAAAATATTAAATTCTAATGAAAATTAACAATTGACTATAGTGTAAGTTTAACACTGGGTTTTAATACACGTATGTCTGCTCTAAGAGATGAAAATCAGATTGTTGTGAATAGCATTCTATTAGATATCTTCTTTTCAATAATACGAAAAATTTAAATAAATTAAAAATCTGGTTCGGTGGTCGCATGGTCTAAGATGTCACTCTTGTGTTAGACTAAAGTGCTGATAACAGGGAAATTGGGGTTTAATCCCAGTCGGGTGTACTGAGGCTATTTTTTCCTAATTGGTTTTCCACTCTCCCTCAATGCAACTGTGGGTGACTTCCTCTATATTAAACCGTCCTCATCCATAACTCATTAGCGTAATTAGTACACATACAAATAACCTGAACAGGTAGTAAGTCACGGTGTTAAAAAAAAGTCACACACTCGAGCTTGGTTATAGCGTCATCAAAGAGACCAAACAAATTTTGATATTACATTAGAATGACGTTATAAAAAAGGTACAGTAGTCTCGGAAACTTGACATGTGCACGTGCACACAGTTGGTGGTGCCAGTCATCACAAACTAAGGTCCTTCAACTGTATAACCTCTCTGTTTGTGTAACTTGAGTGGAACAGTTGCGCTCTGGTGTTTTTACAAGTTTTGTGTTTGTTAATTAATTAATTCAGTAATGTGTTATTCAAACCCATACAATATTATATATGCACATTACTGTACTGCATTTTTGTTACTGTACAACTCTACCTATAATATTCGATACTGTACTGTGATTCATCCTTGTTTACTAAACATGCATCTTATGCAAGTTCATTTGTAAAACTCACCATTTTAATAACTACAGACCATCTCAGTCCACATTAGGTTGTCGAGTTTCCGAGACTCTACTGTACCAATTTCACAAATTACAAATTGTATTTAATTTACAAATGAAGAATACTATTTAAAAAAACATGTACTGTATTTACATAACTTACATTTGGGCCTATTATTTGTAGTTATCTGTAATTTTCTTCTGGACTCACTTTCTGTATAATACCTAATCGCCTGTAATGTTTAGACCTACAGTTTTCGCCTCACCACAAATTTTTGCAAACTAAATCAAATTTTGGGCTTTAAAAACAATTTAGCCATCCGTTGGTGCACGTAAATTCAATACCAATCAATTTTCGAAATTATGTGGCTTTTTCTTTTCAAATTGGTCCACTCACAGGAAAATATCTGAACTTAGACACTGTCTGAACCACTTCATTAGTGTTGCATCAATATCAGTATGTTCGCATTTCTCAACTTTTCTAATTTTTTTTCTCCATCTTATTCAAATGCCTTTAAAATGTATCCTTTAAAAAAATATATTTAGGTACCTCATTAGTAGAATTCACTTTACAAAACTCACGGCATATAGTAGCCTTTTTTCGTACATTTTCACAGGCTCTAATGACATGTACTTTCTCTTGAATAGCCAAGACTTTTCTTTTTGTACTACAACTTGTCATGATTAAAAAATGTAGTCCTATGTAGAAAATTCATAATGACTACCAAAACTAATAACTTATAAGACACAAAAATAAAGACAAGATTTAGTAGGTATGTGTACACACTGGAATGTTCCAAACAACACTGAGAACAGTAGTGATGCCCAGTGGAAGAGGTGAACCAAACTTCCGGGAAAAAAAATGGTGCTACACCTGAGTTGATGGAACAGCTGAGGCCGTTATAACCAAGTTTGACTGTATATTAAAATATTTAATATATGTATAATTTACCACCTACACAAGTTGAC
The DNA here is from genome assembly GCA_902151425.1 of Timema shepardi. NCBI lineage: Eukaryota > Metazoa > Arthropoda > Insecta > Phasmatodea > Timematidae > Timema > Timema shepardi. Next base: position 8,365 of record CABFVX010007812.1, read on the forward strand.
TTATTGCTTTGAAAACAGATTTTAAATTTTTTGTTTTAGAGTTATCACAGGCCATGATTTCTTATGAAATAGGATTTGCTCGAAATCCGAATATCAGGAGTCTGATAATGAAAAGGGTTGAAGCTTTGGTGTCCATAGCTCAAGGGTAAGTTTTTCGAGAGCTTAATTTTTATGTTAGTCATCCAGACCATAAAATATTACTCAACCATTAGTAGTAACAGATGGCTAAAAATATTTAAAAGGTGACAATATAAGAAATTTTAATCATGAACTAATGCAAAGTAAATTTGGAATCACCCTATTAAAAAGTGACAATTATTAATATACTATTGACCCTGATTTTTAGTTAACTAAATTTGAATTTCGTAAAAGAAAATTATATGCTTTCAGGCTCTCAAACATTCTACTATGAATATTATTTTAAGAATTAAATTTCAAGCTCAACAAATGTGTTTAGCTAGTGGCCCTAAAATAACATTATATATTACATGTTTGTAGGCATCCACAAGCTTTTTAGTTAAAACCTGTGTGTGACCCAAAACAGGATGAATTATCTTTCCATCCGGTTCAGTGACATGGTCTAAGGCGTCACTCTCACAAGAGACTAGACTGCTAATGATGGGGAGATTGGGGTTTGATCTCAGTCAGGTGTTGTGAGGGTGGTTTTTCTTAAATGGTTTCCCACTCTCCTTCCACACAAATGCGGGTACACTTGCACTAAATTCAACCATCCTCATCCTTAGCCTATTAATATAATTAGTAAATATGCTTATAGCTCGAATGGGTAGCAAGACGCGGTGCTAAAATAATTATATTTTCAGCTAAACAGCTTGTGTTTTCCTACCGGTTAATTAATTGGTCTTATTAATCAGTAAATGTTTAGGACTAATTCAAAAACCCTGGTAGTTGTCATTATTTTTTTTTAATTATCAATAATTTGCTAGAGCAAGTATTTTTAAAGATTTAATTAGAATTGTGTTTATCTTTGGACAGTTTTTGTAGCTGTATTGAAAAATGTATATAATTGTGCAGAAAGAATGCATTTCCATTTTCTTTACATTTCAATATAGTTTCTTTTATAAACAAAGTTTGAGTGTTGGATAAGCATCCCGCACCCCCTTAAAGGTTATAATAGAATGCCACTACAATTAATATGTGCATGCATGTAATATGGATGGTAAAATTAATTATTTTTGCAACCATTAGATTTTAATGTGCTTAGGAAAGTGAACTCCTAAGTAAACCAAAATTTGTTAACAAAATCGTTGCATAGATTATGACACGAGATTAAAATCAACTGATCTACTTTTAATGAAACATTGATCAGCAGAGGTTAACAGAGATTATTAATTCTGATAAGCTTAATTTGTTTAAAAATCGGGCTCAGCTGTAGAACATGGTTTCTTGACCAAAATCACCCATTTTAGTTTCAAATGAATGTTACCAGGTTCAGGGCATTGGGTTCAGCTGCGATAACCATGTGCTATGTGGCGGCTGGGAGCTTGGATGCCTACCAGATGAACGGATTGCAATGTTGGGATGTGGCAGCTGGAGCTCTAATAATTAGTGAGGCAGGAGGGGTCGTAATGAACACAGATGGTAACTATATACTTTCACACTTGCCCGCTTTCAAATCATCTGTACTATACCCTCTATATTAATAAAATGAAGAGTTAGTTTGTTTGTCATAAGCATTGCATGATATCTACCACACAAAACGGTCTTGAATTTTAAAATTAGTAGTCCTCATGCACAAACGTGTGTACCTCAAGTCGGAATTTTACAATTTTGATTAATTTTTTAACTAACTAAAAACCGGGTCAAAAGCAATAAAATGAAGAGTTTTTTTTCTGTTCGTTTAAAGCAAAGCAAAGCGTTGCTAAGGGTAAATGTGCAATGGGCTTGTCTCTCATAAAATAGGCACTTTCAATAAATGAATTATGTCAGTCAATTTATTCAATTTTCAATATAATACCCACACCCATCTTAGTAAACACTAATAAAGTAGAGTTTAGAAACAAACCCATTACTTTATTTGGGTTGTTAGTGAAATCTTATGTTAAGTTATATAACCAGGGCTTGGAAAATATGCTATTATGCTCATTTTTAACCAATCAAACTTCTTAATAGGTGAGTTGTAAATTGGTGAATGTTCACGTCATATTTAATGACAGTTAATTTGAAATAACGTTAAACATAATTATTAATGAAGAAACAGGAATAGTTATCCCCATGTTTTAACATACTTGTAACACCGTTCTTTTTGGTGGCTGCATGGTCTAAGGTGTCACTATCACAATAGACAGGTTGCAGATGAAGGGAAAGATTGTGGTTCAATCCCGGTCGAGTGTACTTAGGGTGATTTTCCCTGTGGGGGTACAATTATTATAAATTCAACCTTCCTAAGCCCTAACACATGAGTGTAACCCGAACTGGTATAAAGATGTGGTGCAAAAAAAAAGGAAGAAAAATCACTGTTTCTCACAGTGTAATCTATGCTCAGAATTTACACCCAAAAAATCCATGCAAAGTATGTAGAGATCAAGATTTTTGCAAGGCATTACTGGTATACCATGATTGTTTAATAGAACCTAATTTATGAAATGCTAGGACAAGTTTTTATAAGTACCCAAGCTAATTTTATTTGTAGCAATGTCTAATTATATTATTTTTGTAGAATATGTGTGCACCTTGCATATCCAAAATTCCTCGGAGAGAAAAATATCAAACCTGTTTAACATTCAAAACTGTCGATTAGAACTACCACTTGTAAAGAAAGTGATAAGAGTGTCAGGGTTAGTCCAAACAATGTAACATTTCTAATGTCTCCCATTAATTCAAATGTTTCAAAACTAAGCTCCAAGTTTAATTATAAACATACATATATCCATCAAATGTTTATCTATGTTTATGTAGGTCTATATATATTTTCATATTTGATCTACCTGTTTGGGTTGTATGCCTAAGTACTAATTATGATAATGGGTAAAGAATTGGGAAGGTCAAATACAAAGGAAGTGAACCCGCATGTGTGTAGAAGGAGAGTGGAAAACCATTTAGGGAAAAAACCCCGCCAGTTCACCCAAGCGAAATTCAAACCTCAATCTCTCCATCCTTGGGAGTCTAGCTCAACATGAAACTAGCACATTAGCTAACTACGCCACCGAGTCAGGTAACAAAATTAATTAAAAGCATAGAAAGTTGACCTATATAACTAAAGGTTCAAACTAATCTTTGTGCTTTGTTCTTAACTATTTGATCATATTGATCCCCTATTGTTCTGTGCGCATTATATGTTACTGCAGGTGAATAGTATACACCTCAATATGAGATAAGATGTAACTCCTACTTTTATCTGAATTACATTGTTTTTATCAGCAGTGCTATTGCATGCTATTACTTTGTCAATAGGTTGTTAACATCTTGTCTGGTGACAAGAAATATAAGACTCTGAATAAATAATAATTTCACTGGTTCTTCTTTATAGTTGTGAAACTTAAACTCTTACCCTACATGAAGAGAAGAAATTTAAGGTGTTCGAAAACAAAGTTCTTGGGAAAATATTTGGTCCCAATAGGGATGAATAAAATGAAGAGTGGACGAGGTTACATAATGTTAAGTTACATACCCTGTACTAATAATCAGATATTGTTAGAGTAGGCAGGACATGCAGTGTGAATGGAAGAAACCAGAACTGTGTTCAAGGTATTGACTGGCAAACCTAATGGGAAGACCTAGACACAGATAGTAGTATAACATTAGAGTGGATCTGAAAGAAATAGGGTGTAATGGGGTGGACTGGATGGAACTAGCTCAAGATAGGGATGGGTGGCGTACTTTTATAAGTGTGGCAATAAACTTTTGAGTACCTAATGTCATAAAATAATTATGCCTAGGATAAATATTTAGTTTAAAGTTGAGATAAAGAGATTTTTTTTAACTACTGCTCATAAATACAATTGATTTTATTTTGGATACACACACATGTGTACACAAATGCACACACATACTTAGAAAATGTATAACCTTGCAGTGGATGAACAGTATCTCCACAGGAGGGCCGGCAAAGAGGTTCATTAAGTGTGTTAGGCTTTTTGCCTTTTAGGCTTTCTTCTTTAATCAAATCATTCCCATTTCAATGCTGATTCATTCCTCACGCTTATGCAGGCCCACCTTCTCAATTTTCTGTAGATTTGTGGTCTTTTATTATATTATATTAAATATGTTTAAATATTTATGAAACTAGTAGGATTACTATTCTGCCATTATTTAACATTAAAAGTAAACCAATACCATAAATGTCAATGAGCCTAAATTAGTTGTGAAATTAATTATTTAGGGAAAACTTTGACCAAAAATTATGTATGTGGTCAAAAGAAAAAAATAACAAAGATATAAGTTGCAGGAAAGCATAAATAAACATCAAATATAAAGGTGTACATTTTTTCTCTCTCGGCAGCTTACAGGTAAATGGGCTGTCCCAATTTAATTACATTTATGGGTTATAGATTATTAAAGGTATAGTTTTGATGAAATTTACATGAGGGAGTGTTGTAAAATGTTTAGGAAAATCCGTGTAACTACACCAAGTAGAGAGTCAACCCTAAACTTCCCATCACTAATAAAACAAACTAGACTAGAATTATGTTTAATCAATGCGAGTGATATGTATGGTACTTTACTAAAGTATGTGAAGTAGCATACAGAAAACAAAGATTTCACCCTTTCAAAAAGAGCTGGGCTTTCATTTTAAAACTGCAATGATTAGAGCCTATCCCTCAATAAAGGTAGAACCAACAATTATGATAATCTAATTATAGAATGTCTAACGATGTTTCAGGTAGTCCATTTGATGTAATGGCCCGAAAGCTAGTTTGTGCTGGAACAAGAAAGCTTGCTGATGAAATTGTTGAAATAATCAAGCAAGCTGACACATTATGAAGCCAGTCCACCAAACTTTGAGATTTGTGCGATTTGTGTAAAAACTTGTTTCAACCAGTTTATTTTGATGTACTTAAAGATAAGCTTATCTGTGTTATCAATACAATCATCACACAAGTATTGTCTACTGGAGTGGAGAACTATATTATTAATGAGTTTATAGCTTTGCCTATATTATGAATTCATTTAAGTACTATACTACCTATGTACCTTAAAAGTTTATTATAGTTTTAGCTTATATTCGTTTTAAAGGATTTCATGGCCAGTGTTATAATGATTAAAACTATTTCCTGGTATTAGTTTGGTTATAGTTTTAATTATAATAAATCTAATTTGTTCAAAATAATCATGATTAAAAATTATTTAAAAGTGATTAACTTAATTTATGGCTAAAATTAATAATCATGCATTAAAATTCTGTTATATACCTATTATGTTTAGATTAATAATTTTAAAAAAACATGACCCTTCAGTCTCGTCCAAGATGGTGGCGTTAGTTTGCCCTGGGAGAGTGATGACAGTGACGATGAAGCTTTGTTGTTACTTTCTTTGTGTAATAAACGTAAGAGAAAGTGGGTACATGAATTAAACATGAAATTAGCAGAGTTTGGTGAATTTCATCTTCATCTATTATGTTCAGGTTCTGGTATTATTCAATGGTTTTATTCCACAGGCATCTAGGTACTTCCTTATCTCTTCGATTAACTGCTCCAGAAATGTCAGTCTTACTTTAAACGCCCAATTATGCTGGCTGAACGGGGCTGGATAACACAGCGGGTCTACTGCGTATGTTCATTGCCAGCAACGTTTTTAAAATATAGCCGAGAATCATACACACCAAGACGTAGCTAAGATAGCGAATATAGTATACACAGCTCTCTGTGGCCACTTACATTGTCAATAAAGGAAGCCATTTTTCACCCGCATAGCGAGAATAGCGCTCTATGTGGCCGGGCCATGATAGAAACAAATACTTTTCTGTGTGGTTTAAAATTGAAATTTGGCAAGAAGGTATAAAGACCACCCCAAATAACCTGATTGAAGATTTTACATAGATAAAATAGAGAAGGATGGGAATATTTAGAAAGGGGAATAGTTAAATAGGGGGGGTTTCAAAATTCCCAAAACTAAAATAGTAGGCCTAGTTTACTGTTCATTGTGGTAGAAGATTGAGATGTATAGGTAAGTACCACCTCAAACAACCATTAATGTCTGATCCTGAAAATACGAAATGGAACATGTAATATTATCGGATAAAAGTGCCGCGCTTTGGGCGTCAATTGTAATAATATCGATTTATCGCGCCACTCTTTGGGCGTCGATCGTAAACACTATGTGATCAATCACCCCACTTTGGGTGTCAATTGATTCACTACGGATTAATTCCCTGATAAAAGAATGCTGTGATGTTTTTATAGGTTGTCTTAAGCTCCGTGATCGAGCGCCTATCACCACTGTACGGAAAAGATACCGTTTAATCAGCTCTCTATAGCCCCGTGTTCGAGCACAAATTAAATCGGTATATTAATTTAAATAAAAAAAGAGAAATGTTCATCGCTGTTATTTCACACACGGTTTATTTATATTACACCAGTAAATTACTTGCACATATTTCAATTAAATGTTTCTTATCACTGCACACTTGTGATATTGAAGTGACTTATATTATAATGTCTTAGACTGTGACTGACTCGAGCGTGAGCGTGATCTCTGTGTAGATGTTTGGTCCCGGAGATCATCCTCATGCCATAAACATATGCACAATGGTTTATATATGACATACCCCTTGCATTTTCTCCCCTGGTCAACAATGTAAAAACTAACCAATAGAACGAGTCCTGGCGACAGGTTTTGTGAAGGCTAGCTTCTTATTGGTATAGAGAAATGGCGTCTTCTGCCAAATACTATGAAGTTGTTTCTTTTCACAAGAAACAACGCAGTAGATATTTTAACAAGAAAGATGGTATAAAAATATATTTTATTGGTGAAATCCTTTTCACATTGTTTCTGAGAAGCTCGTGTTTCTTCATGGATGAATCTTAAAAGGATACTCTACCTATATTACTTTAAAGAAAAATTACCTTCATCCATGACTTTTTACATAATTTAGATTAATCCAAATCAATACATTACAAACAGTAAAAAGAGAAGGAGGGTCCCCTAAAAATTTCTAAAACTTATGCTAAAACACTTTTTTGGGCGATTTAAAATTGAAGTTTGCCATGTATGTCAATAAACCTTCCCAAAGAGCCGGACAATGTCTGAACATATAATTTTAAAATATAAGCCTTGGTAATGGAAGATATAAAAATGTATACAAAATATAGAACACTACTTTTTGGTGTGGTTTAAAATTGAAATTTCTCAAGCACATAAATAGACAATTCAAGGTAATCAAATAAATTTTAAGATTTTCAAACGAGAATGTGGAAACTGAAAAAGGGGTAGGGTAAAGGGTAGTGTCTTAAATCCTTCCAAAATTTAATATTATTAAAAAGTGTTTTTTTCAGCATGGAAGAAAATTTAAATTTGCCAGGTTTGTAAAAGTATCACTCCACAATAACAATAAAACTTGGAAACTTGGAATTTAAATATAGGGGGTGGGAAATGGCTAATAGAAAAAAAAAACTCCACAATTTGGTAGAAAATTTGAATTTTGTAAAGGCTGACAAAAAAATTTTTTTTTTTAAATAAATACAAAAACCAAAGATTATCTTCAAGGTGATCCATTAGTGTTTTGACAACAAAGCTAAATATTTAAGGATGAATAAGAACCTAGATCTAGCAGCAAGATAACAATTAAAATTAACCAATTCTGGTAGCATTGCTCGGTGAACTGTGCTCTTTGAAAAACCATTATACTTTTTTTTTGTATTTCCAAAACAATGTATATTAATTTGTTTATCTTATGTATGATCGTGCTTGGTTAAAGTGTAATGATAGTGTTTTGGGCCCTTCTTATTACTTAGTACCGCGTCTTACTACCCGTTCGGGTTATACACTTTAAGTACTAATTACGCTAATTGATTAGGAATTGGGAAGGTTGAATTAGAGGAAGTGAACCCGCATTTGCGTGCAGGGAGAGTGGAAAACCATTTAGGAAAAACCACCCCCAGTTCACCCGACCAAGATTCGAACCTTGATCTCCCTGTCCTCGGCAGTCGAGCTCAACACGACTAGCGTGTTAGCCAACTACTCCACCGAGGCGGGTCCCTCTTATTAATCTGAAAATCATGGATAAAGAATATTTTTAATCTTTTAAACTAAAGAACATTAAATAAATCACCCTTTTATGCTTTATCCATAGATGACCAGACAAATTTGAACGATTTTATTCTCAGTACAAGATTCTAAATTCAAGTTATTTCTTCATTATTAATACCACTTTGATTAGTTATTTTACCAAGCTTAAAGCCCATAAGGTATTTTCAGAAGCAAATTCAAATATGTTTTAAAACGTCTATCTTTGTTTAAAAACTTCTTTTGTTCCATTTAAAAATGTGGCGATGAGTTGGCCACCAATAGGAAGCTAGCCCTCACAATATCAGACTGCCAAGAACTCCCCTATTGGTTGGTTTTAACATTAAAGACAAGGGATCCAAGAAGCAAGGGGTAGGTCATATATAATGGCCTGGAGCAGCTTTTGCGTTACTCTGGCTCTCCGCATCAGTTGGTTGAACATAGTAAGAACTATGTCACTTTAATGTTGAATTTGGAATATTAAAAGTGTAATTAATTAAATAAATCCTATACAAACATTGAAATTTACTAATTATTTTAAAATTAGTGACTAACACCCTGCTGTGCGCGTGGCCTTTTTTCTTCTGACCCAATTTTTGATTGATTTAAAAAAAATCATGTAAAAATGATTTAATTCCGGCATGAAGGTGACAATTTTCATGCAAAGGCTATTAATTTTTATAATTTCAGACCTCTCCACACAGAATATATCGCATAATGCTTGTCATATTGTTTCAATAGATGGACTTGTTAGTTATTGTTTCAAAACATAGCTTCTTATATGTCTATGTCTCTAATAATGTTTTGTCTATGTTTTTTTTTTTAATTATATTTTCTTTGTCTTCTTTGTTTTGTTAATTGTCAGAATTTTTGTGGCTCCGATAAAAAGGACAAATTAAATAGGGTTTATGTACAACGCTTTTTTTTACCTTTACTTAAATATTACGTCAGGTTGATGATAAGTGACATGGTGACCGTGACAGGACGTATAGGTGGAGATAAAAGTTACTGTTGTTTAAGAAGAAAAGGGCCACCATTAGAGCTTCTTTCGTGAAGATTGTGAAGACTGCAACAGATCTGTTTTCAGTTGATGATGAGAAGGAATTAGTGGTCTTGGAAACAAATCACCACCTGTTGCAAGGAAAATCAACTGAACCTACAAACCTAGATGAGCAAATATTAAATAGGCTGCTTGAAAGTGATGCACCGGAAAATGAATTGAGTGCCGAAATTGCTAGTGATGATGAATACAAAGCTAATTGGGCAGCTATGTGTATTCATATTGGCAGAATTAATGTGGTACATAATAATGATATAGAGTCCACAACCGGTATTCAAATCGATTATAGAGGTAGGTTCAAAAAGTAAGTGCAAACTCCCCAAGATCAAATTTAAGAAATATGGGGGTGACATAACAGAATGGTTGGGTTTTTGGAGCCAATTCGCTAAAATTGATGAAAATGAGTATTTAGATGCAGCCAACAAATTCTAGTATTTGATTCAGGCCACTTTAACTGGTTCAAGGGCTCTAGAAGTGGTTGAAAGTTTTCCTCAGTCTCGAGAAAATTATCCTAAGGCTATACAAAGTTTGAGATCTAATTTCAGATGCAATGATTTATTGGTCGAAGTTTATGTGCGAGAACTATTGAAGCTGACTCTTCAGAGTTTGTCGAATGGGATACTGTTATTGACTATGTATGACCTTTCAGAAACTCAGCTGAGAGCACTCGAGACTTTGGGAGTCACCTCTGGTAAGTATGCGGCAATGTTATACCCAATGGTTGAATCTTGTTTGACGGAAGATTTACTCCGTGCTTGGCAACGTAGTGGTGCTTCAGGTCAAAGTGAGGGGCGGTTGCAGAGCCTAATGGACTTTCTCCGGAAGGAAGTCGAACAAGAAGAGCGTATCTGTCTTGCGGTACAAGGTTTTAATATCAGTGGTGGAGAGGAAGTTGTAAAAGGTAAGAGGAAAAATATCCCCGGCTAAGGAGAAACAAAGATATCTACAGCAGCCGCATTAGTAGATACAAGAAATAGGTTAGTTCAAACAATCTAATATGTATATTTTGTAACACATCACATTTTTTTGTAGATAGTTTTAAAGCCAGAAAATTGACCAGAGATGGGAAGATTAAAATTAATGGGCAGAGTCATTATTGTTTTGTTTGTCTCAAAGGTGGACACATTGCAAAGAGATGTAAACTAAAGTGTTTGATCTGTGATAGTAAACACAGTATTCTACTTTGTCCCAATCTAGAAACTAGTGTTCTTAAGTCTGGGGATACGGACAAGTTGAAGAAAAACTTACCTGAAAGACCAAGGGTTCCTGTGGAGAATACATTATCAAATAATTCTTGCTCTGAAGTAGTTCATCAAACTCTTACTGTACGGTTGAAGGGGAAAAGAGGTAGTAGAAATGTTCGGCCTCTGATAGACACGGGATCCCAGACATCATAAATTTTGAAGGAAGTGGTAGGACAAATTAGATACACATCAATAGGGGAAGAAGGTATTCAACATACTTTGTTTGGAGGAAATCAGTCAGGTGAAGTTTCACACAATCGTTTTCAAATCCAGTTGGTAAACATCATAAACCGTTATGTATGTGACTTTTAAGTTCTTAATTATGACAAAATATGTTGCTCTGTGCCTTCCGCAAGAGAAGATTTGTGTCAGAGAAAGCTACAACTGTTAGTTATAGAAATAAATGATGAAGTCGGACCGGTAGAAGTTTTGATAGGGGCTGATTTTGCGGGGAAAATACTCACAGGTGAAAGAGTCGTTCTTAAATGTGGTTTGGTAGCTATGAAAACATTATTTAGGATGTACACTACTGGGCACAGTTCCATGTAAGAAGTCACTTTCTCATACCATGACTATAACTTCTTTGTTTACTAAAGATATGTGTATTTCCACATTCTGGGATCTTGATGTTCTGCGAATCGAGGACCCAGAGAAGCAAAAGACAAAGGTTGAAAGAGAAATAGAAACATTAGAACATTTTAAACAGACTGTCAAATGGCATGTGAATGGTCGTTACATGGTTGAACTTCCATGGGTGGATGGACAACCCCCTCTCCCTTCAAATTTCACAATAGCTCAGAAGCATCTGAAAACAACGTTCCGGAAACTGAAGTAGAAAGAGCCTACACAGAAGTGTTTGAAGAGTGGAAGAGAGAAGGAATCATAGAAGAAGTGGTTAATTTTAAGTGTAATGAGGAACATTATCTTCCCCACCGACCAGTGATCAAAGAACAGGGTAACACGAAGATTCTTCCCGTGTTTGATGTCCAAGCAAAGATCAATTCTTGTCCTTCACTAAATGATTGCTTAAAGGAAGGGCCGAACTTGATTGAACGTATTCCTTCTATCCTGCTTCACTTCAGAGTGGGAGCTATTGGTGTATTGCTGATATAAAGAAAGCTTTTTTGCACATTGGACTATGTGAACGAGCTCAAGATTTTGTACGGTTCTTGTGGAAAACACCAAATGGGGAAAGCTTAGTCCTAAGACATGCATGTGTGGTTTTCGGCGTTTCACCAAGTATTTTTCTATTAGGAGCTGTCGTTGAACATTATCTATACTCATTTTTGAGAGATTGTGAAAAGAACTGTTTTGGGAATAGCATGTATTCCCAGAAAACGATTAAAAAATTGCAGAAGGGTGTTTATGTTGATCATTGTGTCTCTAGTATAGATGAGGTGAGCGAGCTACATCTGTTATGACAGAATCAACTGCTTTGTTGCTTGAAGCAAAATTTGAGATGAGAGGATGGGAATATTCTAGCTCTGAAGTTGACAATAGTGAAGTGTCACCTGTTCCAGGTCTGCATTGGAGGCGTGGAACTGATATGTTGGCCATAAATTCAGCCTTTACTCCTCAAATTGATTTTCAGAGTGTGACTAAAAGAAAAAATTTGTCTGTTGCTCATAAATTGTATGACCCAATTGGTTTCACAGCTCCTGTAACATTGATCCCAAAACTGTTGATTCAACAGATGTGGGCCTCTAAGTTGGGCTAGGATGAAGAAGTTCCTACAAAAGAAAAGGAAAGTTTTGTAAAATGGACTAAGGGATATATCACCCAGAAGAACGCGAAGCATAGTCTTCACACGTTCTGCGATTCCAGTCAAAATGCATATGGTGCTGTTGTGTATTTGAGATCGTAGACTGAACTTTGCATTGAAGTTCAACTTGTTCAGGCTAAGGCCAGGGTAGCGCCTATCAAGAAGTACACTATACCGCATCTGGAGCTCTTAGCTACTACTATTAGGGCTAGACTGTTTTACTCCATAGTGGAACATTTAGATTTGAATGTGTCAGACTTCTGTTTCTTGAGTCAAGTACAATTTTACAGTGGATACAAAGAGAGGAGCACTGGGCTATTTTTGTACATAATAGGGATCAAGAAATTAAACGATTGATGGCAAAAGAAGACTGGCACCACATTTCAGGTCCACTTAATACAGCAGATCTAGCCAGTCAAGGGTGCTCTGCTAAGAAATTGATGCAGGTGAGATGGTGGGAGGGGCCTGAATGGCTAAAGCTGCCTCCAGATCAATGGCCTATGAAAGTTGTTTCTGTTGAGGAAGAAGTTGTCTACCAGGAAAAAAGTAAAGATGCAGTTACAACTCTACCAAATGTGAACACCGATGGTGAGTGGTATTACTGATTCTTCTCTCAGTACCACAAAATTCTCCGTCTTGTGGGATAGGTGCTCAGATTAATTTGTAATTGCAGAAAGCAATCAAAGACAAGGGGAGAGCTTAGTTCCAATGAAGTGGATGAGGCCGAAGTCCTTGTCGTTACATTTTTTCAGAAAGAATCCTTTCAAAACTCAAAATATGAACCTGTTAAGTCACTGAATTTATTTGTGGACGCCAAAGATGATCCAAGTCTTGAAACACGAATATCGGAACAGAAGAATGTGTCAGATTTCAGATATCCAGACTTATTGCCTTCTGATCATCCACTGGTCACCAGATTGATTAATGAGACACATGTCAAGGCAAACCATGTGGGAGTGCAGGATCTTATGAGCTTGCTTAGAGAAAGGTTCTGGAATGTAAAGGGTAGGAAAACCGTTGGCTCTGTTGTTATGAAATGCACTGTGTGCAAACAATTTGCAGGCACACATTTTTATCGGTCTGTGCCACCATTACCTGATGACAGAATGCGTGACACTGTAGTGTTTGAAGTCACAGGAGTGGATCTGGCGGGTCCACTTTACCTACGAGATAGAAAAAGCCTGGACATACCTTTTTATGTGTGCAATGTATCATGCTGTCCACCTAGAACTAGTATCTGCATTGTCTTCGGATGCTTTCATACAGGCTCTAAGGAGATTCGTGGCTCGATGTGGAAGACATTCTGTCATATACAGTGTTAACGGGACTAACTTTGTAGGTACAGCTAATGCTTTTTCACAATAAGACTGGGAGAAAATTAATGCTTTCAGCTCAGCACAACGAATTGTTTGGACATTCAATTCTCCTGCTGCTCCATGGTGGGGCAGTTGGTGGAAGCGCTTTATTGGTATAATTAAATCCTTGCTTTTGAGAATACTTGGAAGAGCTTGGCTGACTTTTGAGGAACTGAGAACTGTGCTATTTGACTGTGTGACTATAATGAATTCATGACCTTTGACCAATGTATCAGATGATCCTGACAGCCTGAATCCATTGACACCGGCCTTATTCCTTCAGGACCTCAAAGAAGTAGGAGTGCCCGATTGTGATCAATTGGGGACAACTGATCTGAAGAAGAGGTCAAGGTAATTGCAAAAACTGTGTGAAGTTTTGAGGAAGAGGTTCCACAGTGAATATCTAGGCCAGCTGGCTGAATACTCAAAGAGCAAGAAGGAATGTCCTTTGAAGGTTGGTGACATTTTTCACATCCTCAGTGACACCCTCAAACAGCTGGACTAGACCTTAGCTGTAGTAGAAGGGTTGTATGCTGGACGTGATAAGAGTTCATCGACTGGTTTGGCTGAGAACGGGTACTGGCACTGTCATGAGGCCTATTCAACGACTGTATAGTCTCGAGGCAACACAATCAAACTCAAGGCCTAAAGGTAAGCACTCCAGTTTGTCGAAAGTACCGACAGATACGTCTTTAGAAGAGGAGGATCAAAACCTTCAAAAAATACTTTTCTGGACAAACGGACCAGAAAGGGTAGAAAGATTACTACTCCATCAAGATATTTAACATAATGAAATTATTATGTTTTGTGTTTAAGTGTTAAAAGAACAATGACTCAAATACTCTGACCTTCATCAAAGTGATATTGTCTGTGAAAATTTCTTAATATTTGTTGTTGTTTTGAGTTAAAAACTCAAGGTGGGGTTCATTTTATTAATATAGATTATTAACAATTTATGCTCACAGTTGAGCATTTTGTATTTAGATCAAATGGGTTTAAAACACTTATCTACCTGTACTTCCTCCTCCCATTTTTCAAATAGATGCCAAGGCATTAAGTATTTTACTATGATATTTTTTTATATTTATTAATATTTTTACTAGGAATTTATTATTATAATTATTAGCACCGCGTCCTACTACCCGTTCGGGTTATACGCACTTACACTAATGTGTAATGGTAGGGTGATTGTGAGATGAAATGGAAGGACCTACAGTTTAATGTGGAATCCGAACCACGGTGGAGGCCTGGCATTTCCTACTAGGAATTTAACTAACGAAATAAAATTAAAAATATATGTGTCATTTTGAATATTACCTTTGTAATATTGTTAAGAAAATAAATCAAAAAGCATCAGCCTGATCGGCAAAAAGGCTGATTGGGCCGGCCCTCACAGAAATAATACATAATTAAGACAAATTTGTTCATTTTACACAAAAATAAATATTTAATTTGATGACTACCTCGGACAGAACCAGTGGGAGTTTTAAGCTTAACATGAACCAGTGAAATTATCAGGTGTCAAAGCGTCTTACCTGAGGCCCATGTTGTTGGAAGGTCTGAGTCCCTTGTGGTTGCATGCCGGGCCCTGGACCTCCAGGGCCCATGCTGTGTTGGGGCTGTGGAGGAGGGCCCTGATATCCTGTAGGACTGTGTGGGTGATGTGGGGGCCCCATAGAGCTAGGAGCAGGAGGAGGCATACCTCCAGGTGAAGGCATGGGACTAGGTGACTGCTGTGGTGGCCCCATTGGGCTAGGAGTTTGTGGAGGGGGCATAGGAGAGGACTGGGGCGAGGGGCTCGCCATCCCACCTCGTTCCGAAGACACGTCCAGCTTCACAGGCTAACACTAAAACATAAGATAAATTAGAAGAAAATAGCAAGGGGGAAGTTTTATATATACATATATATATATATATATATATATATATATAATACTTTTATGGTGTGTTAACTTTTAGCTATTATTAATGAGGAAAGACTACTTGCCATTTGGGTAGCTCAACCAACTAAGGTCCCCATTTATTAATTGTTTAATAGATGTACTTAAATGATTTTACATTCTCCCTCCATGCAAACATGGGTGCACTTCCTATAAGCAACATTCTCATCACTAACACATTAGAGTAATTAGTACATAGGTGAATAACCCAAACAGTTGTAATATGCAATGCTAGAAAAAAAAATCTAAATCAACTGAACTTTGGGTACACACAAAGAAAACCCAAGGACTTATAACTTATCATCTACTCCCTAGTCTAGAAGCATCCAAAAATATGAAATAATGAACGATTTCAGGAAAGTATAAACAAATCATTTTGATATTGTATTAATAGAACTGATTTATTACATTACAAATTCATAAACAAATTTAAGACGGTGTTTTGGGAACCTATGTACTAAGTTAGTGGAATAAAAATGGAAATGGTTTTGTAAAAGAAAGCAAAATACTTTTTTTAGCACCGCGACTTATTACCCGTTCGGGTTAAACACTTATGTACTAAGATATGCTAATTGTTATAGGGATGAGAAAGGTCATATTTAGAGGGAATGTACCCACATTTACATGGAGAAAAAGTGGAAAACCATTTTGAAAAAACAACCCTCAGTACACTTTACCCAGATTTAAACCTTAATTTACCCGTCATCAGCAGTCTAGTCTACTGTGAGTTTGACGCGTTGGACCTGTGAGCATGATACTGCTTGAATGAGTAGATTTAATTATGTCAAGATGGTGGTAAAGAGAATGCAGTAGTTTTAATATTTTAAATCTTAAGCTATATTGTGGATGTTGTAAAGTAAGAATATGTGCTTTGCAAATAAACATGGAGGTGTGTACTTAGCTTAAATGCCACAAGTAAGAATTAGCCAAATTAGTTGGGATTATGTTGAGAGGTTGTAAAAAACCTCACAAGAATACATCATTCAAATAAATATGTGAAAATTAAAGTCAATAGCTTTAGGTCTACATTTATTTTATGAAAGTAATAAATTATTAAAATAGGCCTACTTTATACACCAAATCTTAGTGCTTGTTTGAGTTATACACATACAGTGATTAAATGCTATAGAGTAGAAATGTGTAAGCTAGAATTATAGAGCAGGTAGCTAATTTGGAAATACACCTTCATAGAACCCGACCTGGATTCAAATACCACCTCCCCATCAACAGGTATCCTGTCCAACCCGAGAGTGATTAATTAGACTAATGTGATCACCAATGTGTAGGCCTATGGTTAATTTGTGTAGTATCATTTGAAGATGCACAAGATTTCTTCAAACATGATTAAAAAATAAGTATCATTCTCGAAATTTGGACTTTCTAAGTAAAAAGGTGAAATGGGGTCAGTGCAAATGGTTAGGCTTTGTTCTATAACCTTTTAATGACTTTTAAAACATTGTTTCCTAAATCCTCTAAACCTGGCATGTCCGAGCGTTTCACGGTTGAGGGCCACACAAGTTTTGGGTAACTAGCCAAGGGCCATATATGATATTTATAGGACCTAATGCTCAAATATAATAAGAGTACAACATTTAATTTATTGATTATTTATACAAATTTAAAGTGTTTCAAATTGATTTGGTGAGCTATACAGGATAAAATCGGCGCCGCAGGTGGCCTACGGACCGTGGGTTGGACATGCATTTTTTTGAGCATTTCAATTATTTTGGGAGTTTACTTTGTACACCCAACTTTGTTAACAATATGATCTGATATTTCAAGAGTTTAATTTCTTACCGAGGATGTACACTTGGATTAAAAGTGAATTATTTAATAGTTGTTTTATTAAAAAGGTTTAAATGAAAATGGGTGTAAACCTTGAGGAAAATGGTCAACATACAAGTATGCAATGCATAGCCGGCTTTAATAGCCCAAGTTATTCTCTAGCTATAAGCTAAAAACACCTACCTAAACGTAAAAAATACATAAGGGATAAATAATTTATTTATATATGTTCGCTCACCTTACACGTTGATTGTAATAGTAAACAATTCAAAAGATTATTGCTAAATCAAAGCAATAATTATGTACCTCATGACAGATAAACATAAAACATCTTACCGAAATAACCACTAGGTTGGCAACAATGCCACATAAATACCAAAATGCCTCTTCTTTGCTTCCAATGGTTCCTTAAAAAATCATGAAACAGCTTCGGGAATAATAGGATAGATGAAATAAACAGATATAAATATAAATTTATTTCTTCAAAATCATTAAACAGTCACGGCATTTGTAACATAGATTAAATCAACGGCTGGAAATATAAATTTAATTTTTTTATTGGTTTTTAAGTGCTACTATGAAAAAATTAACATTTTTTAAAAATTGTTAACTATTTAATGTTATATGTTATTATTGTTAATATTATTATTGAACTGAGCAAGTGTGATTATAACAAATAGAAGATTTTAGTTAAATTGTAAATCCATACAAAAGACAAAAATAGTATTTATGCATTAATACACGGCTACATTAGAATATCCAATCTTATAGAAAAATTTAAAATTTCTTAATATTCTTGAAAATCATAAGAAAAATCAATCACGGAACAGTTTCAAAGACTGGTACGCCTGGCTTGTATATATTTTATTCTTCTTAAGTCAACAGCCCGAGGATAGAATTGATAATATTTATATCCGTATGGAGCTGGGCATGTACTCAGCTCTTTGGCTGGTTAGTGCTGCCACCACCATCTGGTATATATTCCATGTACTAGGGGAGTTCAGGAAGTGAGCTGGTTCCCTGTTGATCTCCACACTGAATTTTTTATTAGTGTGCTTGAAATGACTTGGAAATTTTGCTGTATAGGTATGTTCACATTATATTTCAGGGCTCTTTTACATTCAACATTTGATATGGGAGTAGCATATTTAACGCCACTCCAATGAAATGTATGCTTCGGATTCTTATCGCTCTAGAAAAATCCAGACCGACTTTGGAGTCTAGTTGTCAGAGTTCCTACCTTCAGATCCATAGGTTCTGGGTTTGATCCGTGGTAACTTGAGAAATTTCTGTGATGCAGTGGGTCTGAAAGGGAGTCAAACTCAGCCCTGCAACTGAGATTAACGGGCAGTTGATTCATTGTGCTTAGAAAAACCTTGATTGAAACGTATAGAGGTTATTCTAATTGTGCTAACCAAATGACACCCACTATCTCTATCACCGCTAACAGTGGTGATTACTCGGAAATATAGCTCGATTGCGGGCTTACGCCATGGAGTTTAAGAAAATCCATCGATCTCAACTTAAACATTCTGTCCTGAGTTGAGCACTTTACTACAAGATTACCGAGCTAGATATTTACTTTTTTATGGTTTGCTATTGTTTGTTGCACTTTATTTATATGTAAATGTATGTGGGTAAGTATATATATAGAAATATCTATTTATATATATAAATGTGTATGTATAAATACACATATATAAATATATATACATGCATACCTAATTACGCCGTTCCCTTATGGGGTGGAAGAGGAACTGTGTCATATTGTTTCAATATATGGACTTAATAGTTATTGTTTCATTATATGGCTTCTTATATGCCTATGCCTCTAATAATGTTTGTATGCATATATATATTTCTTAAATTGTATGTTCTTTGACTTCTTTGTTTGTTAATTGTCGAAATTTTTGTGGATCCGATAAAAATATAATTTAAAAAAATTATTATTCTAATACACAAATTATAAGTAGACTGTTTGTTCTCCTAGAGTTTCCTACCACAGAAGGGGAATGAGAGAAGATAGGACGTGTTCATGTTATCATAGAATCTCACCAATTACGGTGGTTCAATCAACGAAAAGTGCATAATCATTGTTTAGTGTGAATATACCTGGGCTCACCGTACTCCCGCGTTTTTGTATAACGGTAAAATCAGTGTCCAAGCGTCTCTATGTCTAGAGGTACAAAGCCCTAAAACTCCTCTCTCGTGTGAAATAATTATTGTATTTAAGTGCTCAAGACTCAAGATTGAGGCGCCCCATATATCATTGCATCACTCCAGGTACTCTGCCACCATTCACAAAGGTAGGCTCATTCATAGTTAATCAATTGTTTGTTTAATAACTAAAGCGTGTGCTAAATTCTCGTCTGTGAACACCGTACAGAACATTTGGTCCTCCGGGCCGGATCTATTTCTTTAAAATTAAATTAATGAACTCTCTCTATGGAACAATACAGCTTATCAAGAGGACAAATAACTCTGTTCTTAAAGTGATTAATATCTACAAAGTGTTTTTAATTGTGTTAAGTTATTTTTGCGAGCCTAACCAGAGATTAGTTTGTATTTAATCACAAAACAATTTTTGTAAACTCGCCCCTGTGTACCCGGACTTTAGGTTCAGTTTCACTTGCCATGTTAATAAGGTTCACAATCGCTTATTTTTGTT
>CABFVX010007813.1:0-19031 GCA_902151425.1 Timema shepardi
AGCTGCTTGAGTAGTATACAGTTGTACCAATATCTCAATTTTGAATTTTTTGGACTCTGATGGTTTTTCCCCTGTGCCCTTCAATTTTTAAGAAAGGTCATGGGGCACCACATTTTGCAAGTGTCCCCCAGCCCCCGAATTTCTCAATCTGCACCTGACCAGACACGCAGCCTTATGAAAGTTTCGCTGTGCTCCTTGATCCAGGTTTGAGTCGTTAGGTACTGGGGAGTGCTAGTTGCAGTTCTCAGCGAAACAACTCACTTTCAAATTGTTTGTTGTAAAGGAGTGGCGATCTGAACAAAATATTTCAGGTACTAGCAA
Organism: Timema shepardi; assembly: GCA_902151425.1. Classification (NCBI taxonomy): domain Eukaryota; kingdom Metazoa; phylum Arthropoda; class Insecta; order Phasmatodea; family Timematidae; genus Timema; species Timema shepardi. Next base: position 322 of record CABFVX010007813.1, read on the forward strand.
TCACACCCCTCCACACTACCCACCCTAACTCACCCCCTTTCATTGAAAAATAAATCTTTTCAGACAAGCAACTAATCGATGATATTTGAAGATTGCTTACAACTAGACAATTTTAAAATATTTGCTTGAACCAAAAGAGGACCATTATATTCTACGTTTTCCTTGTAATGTTCAGTCCGAGTAAGCTCGTTTAGGGGGGTTGTTTCTTGGGGAAGGGGGTGGAACCTTTACCTGAACCTAGCTTTGTAAAAACCGGTTTATTGACACTATAAGGCAATTTTTGTTGGTTTTCTAGTATAACCATAATTAAAGTGAGCTTTTTATAAAATGCCTGCTCGATAGTAATGATGTCACTTGGGATAGCACGTAGTCATCCCTGTGTTTAAGTACTCACTCGATCGCGCTCAATGAGAGCAGCAATTTTAACGTGGAGACTGTGGGTCTGGTGTTTACATTGTATGTGGCGCAAAGACAGACACACAGAAGTGGTGGCATACCGTAGAGAATTGTAAAATCCATTTTTTTGGCTTCATTAACACATAAAACGTAAAGATTCATCATAATCTCAAGGTAGAAATTTGTCATGATTACAATACTTTATCTTTATATGAGAAAGTAAAAATATAAATAAGGGTCAGGCTGAAATATAAAATAGAAAATATATTCTGGTACTGTTGTAAATAATGTGCACGTACCCATATGTGTTTTTACTTAATCTAACTTAATATAGGTATAACGTAATTGGTTCCTTCTTCCACACATCCTGTCAAAAAACGTTCTGTACCCCATTTTTAAAAATATACATAATTGTATGTATGCCTAAACATGAAGTTTAAGGGTTTTTATGAAATTTGTGGAATAAAAAAAAGCTTAGTCATTAAACAACCTATTATGTTTTTAATAATAATAATAAAAAAGAAATTAAACACAGAGGTAAAGTGTAATTGGTTAATTTAAATCATGTCTGATTTGTATTTTCTATTTTCTTTATCGATGCTTCCCTTTTTTAATATTAGAGACGGTGCAATAGAGAAAAATTGACCTACAAATATTTATTTCATTACAAGCTAAAATTAATTAATCTGCGCTTGAAAAGAAAAACAAATAAATAAATTCCAAGCCAGCTTAAAATACATAATGTTTTGAACTCTTCTACTCTGCAGTCTAAGGTGCATGGTTTAAGGCGCTACTTTCACAATAGACTAGACTGCCAATGGCGGGGAGATTGAGGCTCTAATCTCGGTCCGGTGTACTGAGAGTGATTTTTACAAAGTGGTTTTTCTTTTGCCCTCCACGTAAATGTGGGGATACTTCCTCTAAATATAGTCTTCCTAATTCCTAAAATCCATTAGAATAATTAATACATAAACTTAGAGCTCGAATGAATATTAAGACGCAGTGAAATCAGGCCTAGTAAAAATCATTTTGTAGCTGATACTCTACTTTAACTATGTACATTTTTTATCTGTCAGTAAAGGTCAACACCATAGGCATATGCAAACATAATGTTTAGGGTGGGAATTCAATAACAGATTCAGGTCAGATAAAACTCTATTTATACTGTAAACAAAATGTGTGGGTATAAAAAAAATTAAAGATAGAAACCACATGCCTTTTAATTTAAAACAGTGAATTTATTTGTTGCTGCCTTAGTTCAAACATTCAGATTTCTTTTGAGGAAATCTCACATTGACAGTTAAGGGGTCCACATTCCATGTGCACTTGCTTATGACCAACGCTACCAATATCAAACTATAGAAACATTATTTTAATTAAATTTTATCATAGTGCAAGTTTAAAGAACAGAGATTTCTTTTTAAATAGTTGTCTGATGAAATTGTTTAAAATTTAAATGTAATGTTCCTTTTTTTATCGAATAGTACAAACAATTTTAATGGTATAAAAAACTAGTACTCATTTGGAAAACCATTTTAATAAGTTGTATAATGGTGGTTGGTTGTTCGGACTGTTTGAGACTTAACGGCAGTGAACTCGTTCTATATAATATATAGCTCATTACTTTACACTTGTATTTTACATGGCAGTTTCTGTCATTCTATGCTTCAATCCTTTAAAAAAATGTACAACGGTATGCCCGATCATAATTATAATTTATATTTGGTGATAAACTATGGATAAGTCATAAATTATTTACATTATTAACTCTCGTCCCAAATACTACAAATAAATGTCAGATTGGATTTTTAAAAATGGCAATTTACCAATTGATTTGTTACAGTGCTTGATATAAGGGTTGGGGAGGTATCACCCTGGGGCCCCCACAAACTCCCACAAGAAAGAAATCATAAGCTCTAATCAACATATTTGCTGCAAATAAAACAAGAAAAGTTTGTCGGCTATACGAGGGGTGTTCAAAAAGAAAGTGAAATTTTGAAATCGCCCGCCAACCGGCAGCGGGAACACGCTGCGGCTACTGAGAGCACGTAGCGGCACGTTTAGACAACAAACTGCCATTTGCCGCGTTTCGCTCTGACCGTTAGTTCGCGAGTTACATCCGCTGAAGTGAGCACGTGCACAAGCTGTTCGTCGGATTAGTGCCAAAGTGACAATGAAAGAGCTTGAAGAACAAACGCGTGTGTGTGAAATTTTGCTACAAACTTGGCAAAACTTTTACAGAGACATTTCAATCGCTTAGCCAAGCATACGGGGAGGACTGTATGAGTCGAACGCAATGCTATGTGTGGTTTAAGCGTTTTGAACATGACAGAATGTCGGTCAGTGACGATTCCAAGCCTGGACGATCTTCCACATCAACAGATGACGACCATGTCGAGAAAGTTCGTGTTGTGATTCGTGGAAATCGTCGTTTAACTGTTCGAGAAGTTGCTGGCGAAGTGGGCATCAGCGTAGGATCATGCCATCAAATTTTGCGTGACAAACTTGATATGCGTCGTGTCAATGTAAAGCTCGTGCCGCGTTTGTTGACTGACGATCAGAAACAGACCCGTGTTGAAATTACCCAGGAACTGCTTGCCACTGCCAATGCCAATGAAAACTTCCTTAAGTACATCATAACAGGCGATGAGACGTGGGTTTATGGCTATGATATTGAAACGAAGGTGCAGTCGTTGCAGTGGGTGGGCAAAGGGTCTCTTTGTCCAAAAAAAGCACGCATCAATCGGTCAGAGATCAAGGTGATGTTGGTTGTGTTTTTTGACTTCAAAGGCATTGTCCATCAGGAATTTGTACCACGTGGTCATATAATAAACAAGGAAGTATACCAAGGAATTATAGCGCGTTTGAGGGATGCTGTGCGCAGGAAGAGGCCTGAACTGTGGGAAAACCTGACTTGGATGCTGCATCATGACAATGCGCCGGCTCACGCGTCGCTCCTTGTCCGCAGCTATCTAGCAAAACATCACACTCCCATAGATAGTGCCCCATCCACCGTATTCTCCGGACCTAGCCCCAGCAGACATTTTCCTGTTTCCCAAACTTAAAACCACGTTGAAGGGACGTCGTTTCCAAACCATAGAGGAGATTCAGGACAAAGCGACAAGAAACCTGCGCGCCATCCCACAAAGTGTATTCCAGGAGGCTTTCTAAAAATAGAAGAAACGTTGGGAACGGTGTATTGCCAGTACAGGGGACTACTTTGAGGGTGACAGTGCTTAAAATGTTGTACAATGAGCAATAAAGATGTTATAGCAAAAGTTCGGCTTCTTTTTGAACACCCCTCGTATAATGAGCGCTTTTATTAAGTATTTATGGTACCTACTTTATTATAATCTGTTATTATTAAATTTGTGTAAAATAAAACATTTGCTTAATTTTTACCTTTCCTTAGACATGCTATTATGTAATTTACATGGGCTTATGAGGGGTCCCCCAATGTATGCGGCCTCGAGGCTCCTACATACATAAATTTGGCACTAAGTTGTTAGGTCAATATCAATACCGTGTCAAAAATCTTGATTCCTGATTAGCAAAGTCAAGATTTTGATTAAATGTGATCTCGTTTTGTCTCGCCACATACGATGCTCATAAATAGACTACTAAACAGTGTTCATGTTCCCCTGATTGTTGAAATGTGTATTTTATAGGGTTTTTTTCGATTCTTTTCATTTGGAGATTTTAGGTCACATTTCCTTAGGGCACATAATTCTTTATTCGTTTTTAGTCATAGTGTATTCATTTTAAAACACCTATGTATTTTTAGATATTATCGATACTATTTCAGAAATGCATAAATACTTCATAGATTTTTTTCCACCCTTAGTTGACGGAATGAGAATATAATGTGGTCAATAAACTTTTCATTCTCTTAGTTTATATAGTTGCCGGATGGAAAATAAACATTACTGGTGAGATTATGCAACTAACCAGATCCATGCCTGAGAGGGTTGCGTTGGTAGAGGAGAGCTATTACTTTTGAAGCAAATACTTGTAAATCCATATTATATTCAGCAGTAAGCAAGAGTTTAGTTGTTATCGGATTTTCATGGATTTTTCCCCCTTTTCTTGTAAAGTGTATGTTTAATTTAGGCCTAATCGTGTATGTTTATTACGAATTTTTGTATTATTTTAGGTCGTTTTTTGAATTTTTTTTGGATGATCAAAGTCCATATCCTACTAAATTGGTAGTAAAAAAACAAAAACTTACATTTTCTAGTATTCCGTAAAAGTTTAACTTTATATCCACTCTCCATAGATTTCAAACTCCTTGAGCTAAAACACATAAAATAGTTTTAGAAGCAAACGCTGTAGCGTTGGTTAAATAGGACCTTTTCCTAAAAGGTTTCATATCTACAGCTTTGATTATCCTTGAGTCAGATGGTTAGGTAAAAGTAATTAAATTTATTTGTGTCATACAAAATCCTGTTTGTATCGTCAGATGTTATTCCATCTAGCTGTGAATCACTACTCTTGAAGTTAAACGGTTAAGTTTGATATCGTCATAGTGAATAAGTTATATCGCTAATTTTTCAACTCCGCTCAACTTGAAGTAATAATATAATGGGAGCAGTCCTCGGTCTTTGTTCTGTCGCGCAGGTAAGTCTCGACCAATAATTAATTATTTTAGACTTATTTAAATTTGGATTGGTGGATTTTCTACGTAATCCTTTTTTTTTTTATAGCCTATTAACTATTTACACGAACAGGTTCATGTTGATATGTTCACAACTCTGTGTTTTAGCTTGCGTGCTGTTGCGGCAGTGCTGCCTGCAGCCTGTGCTGTTCAGCTTGTCCATCCTGTCGCAACTCGACCTCTACAAGGATCATGTATGCCCTCATGCTCCTCCTTGGGACAGTGGCTGCATGTATCACTCTCTCCCCAGGACTCCAAGAGACTCTCAAGAAGGTAGGTTAACACTAGACTCACACAGTCTCCTTAGGAATCTTGACTGTAAAGTATCTAACACCCGACTACCTTAAGGAGCTCTCACCTTCTTGTATTGTGTTGCTCTTTTAGGTACCATTCTGTGGGAGTGGGGGGACCCACTTGACTGACTCTATCACTATAGACTGTCAGTCTGCTGTCGGGTACTTGGCAGTATACCGAATGTGTTTCGCTCTCTCTTGCTTCTTCTTCCTGATGGCGCTCATCATGGTGGGGGTAAAGTCTTCCAGAGACCCACGCGGGGGTATTCAAAATGGGTACGTCATATTTAGGCCTACAAGTTATTATTCTTATTAGTAACTGTGGTAGCACTGTTTCCACAGACAGAACAACGTTGGTATGGAGAATTAAGCCAGGTCTGACACCTTAGCTTCATCAGTAATGTGGGTGTTTACTGAGCTAAGAGTCCCGGTTATGATTCCTGGCAAGGCAGAAAAATGTATCATTAGTGAAATGTGTGTTTCCCCTTCCACAGTGATGACTTAACAGCCGGGGGGGGATGGGTGTTGTATCTGTCCTAGATTTAAGTTAGTTTACAAGTCATTTGCTGATATGGTCTAGAAAGTGCACGTTAAATACCCCAAGTGAAAAAAAAATTAAGCCAGTATTAAGCTTACATTTCACATTATTTTCTGGAATTTGAATCATGTCTGTGCTAAGAGTTTGTTAAAGCAGTAATATTTACACTAGATTCTGGGCCATCAAATACCTGCTCGTGATTGGCGGAATCATCGGGGCTTTCTTCATCCCAGAGGGTTCGTTTGGTCCCACCTGGATGTACTTCGGGATGATTGGTGGGTTCCTGTTCATCCTCATTCAGCTTATACTAATTGTGGACTTTGCCCACTCCTGGGCCGAGCGCTGGGTCTCTAACTACGAGGAGAGCGAGTCCAAGGGCTGGTGAGTCCTCAACAAAACCAATAAAAACCCTAATTTGGGTCATTCTTTTCCAGAACATTTGTTCTTTACTAATACAAACATAACTTAGTATATATGATTTTTCAGATAGAATATCCTACATAGTCTACTATCATCTACATTGTGTCCACTGAATACTATAACACAAGTTCAGGGATTCATTTTACAAATTATTATGAACAAGAATAGACCTCTTGGAAAATAGTCATCTCAATCATTTGATGACAACTTAACAGTAACGAGAATAAATATTATTTTCATCTATCCAATGTTTGTATCTTTAATTATAATCTCAAAAACCATAAACAATAGAATCTTGATAGACCTACCTAATATGATTACTTAGAGATATTGGCAAAACTGCACTTGGCCATTTGTTTTTTATATTTAACTTCTAATAAAAGCCCTAAAAGACTATTTAACTGTCTAAATGTCTCATTGAAACTGTATAGTCAATGCTGTAACTCACTAGAATGATTGTGTTACTATCCAGGTATGCAGCACTACTGCTGTGTAGTTTGTTGAACTACGCCTTGGCCATCACAGGCATTGTACTGCTCTATGTCTACTTCACACTGGTAAGTCTAATGCACCCTAGGGCCTTTTTGAGCTATACTTTGTCTTCGGCGGCTCAGTCAGCCCACAATTTTGCCAGAATTATCAGCACTTTAGAGCCCACCCCCCTTCCTTTCACCCATGCAAAGAGTGAGACTGAGTTAGCAAGCAAACAAAACAAAGCTATAATCCTCTGAAACCTTTTATTTATTGAAGGGGGAGTCTAAACTTGTATATAGCCTTGACGAGAGCTATTAGGGGAAAGTACCTAAGATTGTCACACATAAAAGGCAATGCATTTGTCACCTGGTTTGGTCTTTCATTGAAATTCATCCTTGCTAAAGCATACATGAATTGAAAGTTTTCCAAAACTCGAATATGTTAATTCGTAATCAAATTGGGGTATGGTTTGGTTTGTCAGGCATCAAATCCTGCCCGGGTAAGTATCTACAAAAAGTGTTTTGTGTTATTTATGTTCCCACTTTACGGCACTCGGGTTACAGAATTGTCCCCACCACCATATTTTTAAAAGGTACACTCCTTGACCCCATTCCAGTCATCATTGGGTTGAAAGAAAGTCGAAAGTCCATTTCTTGTAAAGCCTAACCTATTGGTCTCCCTCTCACTCTAGACAACTACCCCCTCCACTGATAGATGCAGGTGCACAATATCTTATGAAGGACTAGTGCCATTCTAGCATAGGCTATTGTCTAAAGCTGTTAGACTAAACTTACAATATTAATTATTATAATGTTTTTGTGCTTTTACATAGTGTAAACATACTTCTTTAAACTGAGGCAAACAATTTTGTTTTCTGATTGTAACAACTGTTCCAATATGTTGATTTTCCCAACCCGCCAGGGTTGAGTGTACATAGCAATATTCAGAAATTACAATTTTGACTTTAAATAACTTTATGGGGAAGAAATGCTTTATTTTAATCATTACTAACCTGTTATATATTCATTATCTAAATATAAAATGGAATTTGAAACATTTGGCTATTTATAGGAGTGTACAAAGCTTTGAAAGTTTTGACTTCACTCTGAATATTGGTCAGCTTTGACTCTGATTAAAAAGTAAAATTTCCAGATTCAACAATTACAAAGCTATGTCAGTAAAAATATGTTAAGTTTAAATACCAATTGTTGCTCAATTTTTGTAATTTTTGCTGCTATGTACACTCAGTTTACCTTGAGATGTAGAAATATAATCTCCACCGACAATACTATGGCCCTATATTTTTTAAGTTGCACCATAGTGTGATCATGTAAGGTAAGCTTGCTCTTTTCAGGGTTAACAAAGGATATATTACAAGTGAATGTTCACTTGACAAAACTCTTAAGTAATTGAATCACTGGTAGTGACAACTAGTCAAAGCTCATCACTTATACGATGAATTAATTTCCACTAAAGTGTGTAGTATTTTTGGATGTGTATATATATATATATATATATATATATATTGTACATGATTAGGTTACAATTTTTATATCAAAATATTAGTATTTTAAAACTTTCTCTAGTTGTATTCAAGAACTAATGTTTACCATTTTGAACTGTCTTAAGATTTTCCTAAAATTGAAGATCCTCTACTGGCCTAGCAATCTCCTGATGATTAGGACCACTCATTCTGCCCACAGGACCCAAATGACCACTCCCTCCCCTTATAGGCTTGTTTGTTTGATCACATAGCCCAATGACTGTGCGCTCAACAAGTTTTTCATCTCGTTCAACCTCATCCTGTGCGCTATAGTGAGCGTTGTGTCGATCTTGCCCAGTGTGCAGGAGGGTCAACCTAGGTCAGGTCTGCTGCAATCCTCGGTGGTTACATTGTATGTGGTGTACCTCACTTGGTCCTCTGTATCCAACCAGCCAGGTCAGTCACTTGTTGGTATCTTATGTTTTTCATCCTTTCATTAATGCATGGTCTTTTGTTACATACCCCTAATATATTATATGCCTTGGTCACAAACCCGGTATATACCAGATCCTCGGTCAGTAAGTTTTGTTCCACTCCTTGAGCCAGGCTAAGTCCATCAACACTGGAGTTCGCTGGTGTCACTGCTCAATGATAAAAGCATTTGCAAATGTGCAGTTGCTAAACAACTCACTTTAAACATGTTCGTCCTAAAGGGACCATTGTAATCATAATGAGCAGTCTATGAAAGCTCTTTGTGAGAAAGGATTATGTAAAGAGAGTCCTGGGTCTTTACCTGAACCTAGCTTTGTGGGAACTGGCCGATTGACTTAATAAGGATATTTGTTTTTTTTCTCTAGTGGAAGCATGTTTAAAATAAGTTTTTTTAATGTCCATTTCTGGCACCTGTGTTGAAGGACTGGATGTCTCCCACGGAATTCAACCATTTTAACCTGAAGGCTGTGGGTCTTAGCTGTATTTTACCATACACTAGCCTGGACCATTACAGTGTCTTTAAGGGTGACCTGGCGGTCTAGGGTTAAGGTGTCAGACTTCTGTGCTGGGGGTCCGGGATTCAATCCTCGTTACCGGCACAGATTTATCCGATTACCAAACCCTTCCTTCACCTCTGACAAGACGTGTATTAATCACAACTTGTGAATGTGTGGAATGCCAGGTCTCCACCATGGTTTGGATCCCACGTTAAACTGTAGGTCCTCCATTTCATCTCACAATCCCCCTACCATTACACATTAGCATAAGTGTGTATAACCCGAACAGGTAGTAAGACACAGCGCTAATAAATAATACAATGTCTTTATGACTTTTAATCAGTTAACAAAGCTATTAATATGCTGGCTAGCCACCACGGCATGCCCGCGATCTCCAACACAGAGCTGGCAGACAATCTAGTTTCATGAACATAGATGCACAGTTCAATTTTCATTGGAAAACGGCTAGAAAAGTTATTAGATCTACTTTCACATATATTCATATGTCAAGTCATGTGATCTTTTGCTGTCACATTTGGTAGATTATTAATACCTATAAAATAACACAAATAATATAGTCAAACACTATCAATATGGACCATTAAAAAAGTTTTTCTTTTAACTAAACTTTTATGAAAATTAGACTTCATACGATATTGGTTATTAAACTATAGGATTGTGCAACGTTCAATTGAGTTTGAAGCGAACTCTAATCGAATATATGAAATATTATCAAAGTCGAATTCAAGCTCGAATATTTTTGCTAGTTGTCGTATGTTTAAAAAAAATAATATAAGCCTTTTGTGGATTTATATATTTTTATTCACTAAGATTAATGTGATTGCTCAATTTAACACACCCCAACCAAGACAGCTGTACAAATTTATTGAAAGAAGTTACCTTTATTGTATTGTGTTGTTGGACTGTCCTCAGACAAAGAATGTAACCCTGGTTTCTTGGGCATTGTCGGCAAAGCTGACGTGAAGGGGCAGAATGCGGTAGCATTTGACTCTGAGAGCATTATTGGTCTTGTGATCTGGATGTGCTGCGTTCTTTACTCATCCCTGCGCTCTGCGTCCAGTTCTCACAAGATCACCATGAGTGATCATGTGCTGGTCAAGGACAATGGAGCAGGTAAGCATTGGGATCCCTTGCTATACAGGGAGGGCCTGTGAGGCTAAGCACATTTCACCAGGGGCTGCTTATGGACCCCAACAAATACAGTACAGATATGTCCCTGGTGTGTCTGGAGAAATAAGCGTTTATAGTGCGTCACCTTGGTAAATTGATACATCCCTCTTCTCATAACACTGATAGTGAACTTGTCTATAGCAGACGAGGTTCAAGTAGATATTTTAGAATGTGTATTGTAGATAAATAAACTCACACTGAATAATCCAAAATTTTCTTCTGCCATCAAGTAATCCAAACCATACTAGAGTTTTTTCATTCTCTGATCTTTGATCCTGTACAAAGTTTTGATACAAACTCTTAACTTGGATTAATATTAGATCAAAAGTTCATTATCTTAAAATATGAAAAATATAAATTTTCAGTTACAAATAAATCCCAGATTTATATTTGATGAAATTTAATTGGAAATTTTAATCTAAAAGTGAAACGTTTGAAAAATACTTTTTTGAAGACTTGGATACATCTCCTATTAAAATATAATCAACAGTTTAATTAGAACATTTCATTTAAGTAATGTTGTCATGCTTACACATTATTTTAACAGAGTAACTTGGGTTGATTAACTAGGTCATTGGAACATACAAATTATGTAACAATCTTCTCATTGTTTGAACAAAGTTTTTGGGACCTTAAATTTTGTATTTGTCTCGATTCAAAAACGGTAGTATGTATTAGAGCCGCCTAATATTGTCTCAAACTGGTGACCAAGTCCATTATATATGACCAATTCCCATTTTATATAGATATCACATTGCTGTGCTAACAGCTGTGTCTGTCTCTCTCTGTTTAGTGCGTGCCTCGGGAGATCTTGCGTTGGTCAATAATGAAGGTAATAACTTGTAATTGCTGTTAGGGATTTGTGGACTCAGTAAGGATCAAACCAAATCCTATCTTTAGATACTGCCGGAATCCTACATGTGTCACAAACACTTGTATTCAAACTCACAAATCTTTTGATATAATCATGGATTAATTTACTAAATGTGGGGAATGCCAGGCTCCACCATGGTTTGGATCCCACGTTAAACTGTAGGTTTTCCATTTCATCTCACAATCATCCTACCATTACACATTAGCGTAAGTGTGTATAACCCAGACGGGTAGTAAGACGCGGTGCTAATAATAATTTACTAAATTCCTGAAAGTATATCTTATAGAAATGTATTGTCTTTATATCAATGTTCAACTCGGCTGTGATTGGATCATTCCTTTTTTATCTGGGTAAGGTCATTAGATGATTATATGGTTCCACTAATTGAAATTTAATCTAATTTATAAACAAAGTTGTATAAATTATATAAATTGTAATAAACACAAGGGGTTCTCTTATGGTATCCTAAAGTCTTGTTTCGACCATTAAAGAATGCTCTCACATAAATCCTTTCTAAATTTGATTCCTGGTATGAACTGGATGGATGTGGTGTGTTCTATCTGGTTCTGTAACCAGTGAATTAGTGCTGTGCACTGTCTGTTCTCTAACAACTGAATGAGTGTTTTGTACTGTCTGGTTCTCTAACAACTAAATGAGTGTTTTGTACTGTCTGGTTCTCTAACAACTGAATGAGTGTTTTGTACTGTCTGGTTCTCTAACAACTGAATGAGTGTTTTGTACTGTCTGGTTCTCTAACAACTGAATGAGTGTTTTGTACTGTCTGGTTCTCTAACAACTGAATGAGTGTTTTGTACTGTCTGGTTCTCTAACAACTGAATTAGTGTTGTGTACTGTCTGGTTTTATAACATTTGTGAATAAAAGTCTTGTGTAATTATCATCATCATCATCATGAACTGTTTCCAACCTATGGCCAGGTCACTTTAGTAAAATGCCTTTATCTAACAATGTCCTTCCACCATTCTTCCTCCGGCACTTTATTCTACCCTCTCACTTGCACACTTGTTGCTCTCTGTTCCTCCCATCTCTTCCTTGGTCTCCCTTGCGGTCTCTTTCCTACATACTCCATATCCCTTAAGGTGTGGCAGAAGGGAGTGTAAGTATTCTACAGTTTTTATAGAATATAAATTTGTTACCAAAAATTAATCAAATATTTCTCCAGTAGCAATATAGAGTTTAGTTTTCTGCACATGCTATTATCGACAGAGATCGAATATCTGACAAGGGTGTCCTAGAATGTTGTCAAAACATTTTCTCTTTGTTTAAAATGTTTTGACTACATTCCAGGAAATCTTTGACAGATATTCAAGATCTGTTGATATTAGCATGTGCAGAAAACACATTTCTACATTGCTACTGGAGAAATATTTTATTTATTTTGGCCAAAAAAATGTAATGCTATAAAAACTGTAAAATTACTCACGCTCCCTTCTGCCGCACCTTAATCTTCTTGGAATCTTCTCCCCTTCCATTCTCTTAACAACTTTGAATGGAAGTGTTGTATAATGTATGATTTTATAACAACTTTGAATGGAAGTGTTGTGCAATGTATGGTTTTATAACAACTTTGAATGGAAGTGTTGTGCACTGTCTGGTTTTATAAAAACTTTGAATGGAAGTGTTGTGCAATGTATGGTTTTATAACAACTTTGAATGGAAGTGTTGTGTAATGTATGGTTTTATAACAACTTTGAATGGAAGTGTTGTGTAATGTATGGTTTTATAACAACTTTGAATGGAAGTGTTGTGTAATGTATGGTTTTATAACAACTTTGAATGGGAGTGTTGTGTAATGTATGGTTTTATAAAAACTTTGAATGGGAGTGTTGTGTAATGTATGGTTTTATAAAAACTTTGAATGGAAGTGTTGTGCACTGTCTGGTTCCGTTGACTGCGAGTGGAAGGGTTGTGCACTGGGTGGTTCCGTTGACTGCGAGTGGAAGTGTTGTGCACTGTCTGGTTCCGTTGACTGCGAGTGGAAGTGTTGTGCACTGTCTGGTTCCGTTGACTGCGAGTGGAAGTGTTGTGCACTGTCTGGTTCCGTTGACTGCGAGTGGAAGTGTTGTGCACTGTCTGGTTCCGTTGACTGCGAGTGGAAGTGTTGTGCACTGTCTGGTTCCGTTGACTGCGAGTGGAAGTGTTGTGCACTGTCTGGTTCCGTTGACTGCGAGTGGAAGTGTTGTGCACTGTCTGGTTCCGTTGACTGCGAGTGGAAGTGTTGTGCACTGTCTGGTTCCGTTGACTGCGAGTGGAAGTGTTGTGCACTGTCTGGTTCCGTTGACTGCGAGTGGAAGTGTTGTGCACTGTCTGGTTCCGTTGACTGCGAGTGGAAGTGTTGTGCACTGTCTGGTTCCGTTGACTGCGAGTGGAAGTGTTGTGCACTGTCTGGTTCCGTTGACTGCGAGTGGAAGTGTTGTGCACTGTCTGGTTCCGTTGACTGAGAGTGGAAGGGTTGTGCACTGTCTGGTTCCGTGGACTGCGAGTGGAAGGGTTGTGTATTGTCTGGTTCCGTTGACTGCGAGTGGAAGGGTTGTGTATTGTCTGGTTCCGTTGACTGCGAGTGGAAGTGTTGTGTATTGTCTGGTTCCATTGACTGCAAGTGGAAGTGCTGTGCCTTAAAAGGGAGATAGTTTTAACCCTCATTAGGGAGGAAAGATATAAAGGCTAGGAAGTGAACAGTATTTCTTATGATAAAGAAGTGGGGGGCTATTTACACAATTGTTTACTAATATTTTCAATATCTCTTTATTGAAAACCTCTTTTCACATTTTGAAGTATCTTGTTACATGTATTTGGAAGATGGTACAGAAAAACATAAGAGGGAATGATACACATTATGGCTTTTACAATGAAAAGAACACCTCACACAGTTTACACGTTACATTGCTTCCATTGGACAAAGATGTAATGGCCGTATCTAATATTTTCAATATTAATTCTTTGTGCTCTATGAGTTTAAATTATTTATTTATTTATTTATTTATTTATTTATTTGAGTTATTAGCTATCAACTATCAAAATTATAATTTTGAATTTATTTTGTAAATTTGATTAGGGCTCACATGCCATGGAGTTTTTTTTTTATAGATTGTTAATATATTGAATGCCAGGTCTCCACCGTGGTTCGGATTCCACGTTAAACTGTAGGTCCTCCATTTCATCTCACAATTACCCTACCATTACACATATAGCGTAAGTGCGTATAACCCGAACGGGTAGTAAGACGCGATGCTAATAATAATAATAATAATGTTAATTTATTTCAATGTCTTTTTTAAAAAAAAATTAGATGATTTCTTTGGGAATTATATAAATGAGGTTTGGAGTTATGATTAGAGATGGACCACTTGAATCCACCAAATCCTGACAAGCATTCGAGAATTTGGTGTTTTACTGTATTTGGTGTTTTATTGTATTTGATGGCTAAATCTTTCACCTCATAAACAAAGCATAATATTTTGAATTCAAAAATTACTTAGTTAGGGCTACTTGAAAAGCACAACTTAATCCGTAATATTTATTTTGTTGGACAAAAGAGATAAACATGAATAAAATCTTTTAAAAACAAATTGTTAGGTGTGGAAAATTTGCGTGCCTAGTACCCTACCCTCCCACCTGTATAGGAAACTTGGACTCCACCGTTTAAACACATGGATCACTTCTAAAACTTTCACCTCACGAACAATCTTGTAAATATTTTAATGAACACAAAAACTTTTCAAAAATTGAAAATCAAAACTATAATTAAAACTAAACTCAAAATAAATAAAACAAATTAGGGCTTTTTTTTAACAGAAATAAGAACACATTACGCACTATACAAAGTCACCCTCCATTACACGCGATATAAAATCAGCCACCATGACGTATATTATGTTTACTCGCCCAAGTGATGATTAAAATAGAAATACTGTTAATTCTTACTATCCAACTGGTTTTAATTATCTACAACTATGCAAAGAACCCCAATTTATTGCATATGATCCTTGATGCCGGGATCACGATCAACTTAACGTAACGTAACGGACCTCCTCGTGTGTTTAGATGGAAGCGATCACGATGCACTTAACTTAACGTTGACTTGTAGTTAACTTAACGTAAGAGATGTCTTGGGGAGGTCTTTTACTTCAAGTGAACGTTACTTGAAGGATATCACTTGATCTAGCCAGCCAATCATTATGCGAGTGACGTCAACAGGGCTATTTAGTAATTCATTTGTTGGTATTACGCTAAAGAGTAAACATTGGTCATAAGTTCTAGTGATCAGACATTGAAACAAAATAATTAAATCAAAAAAGGGAACTAAATTTATCAAAAAAGTTTAATAACAGATATTTATTATATTGATTGAAAACTGTAAACATTCACGCTGTTTTCTTGAATTAAGTTAACTTCAAGTGAACGTTAAGTTAAGTTAAATTTAAGTTTATCATGATCCCCCTTTAAAATTTAAATGTTATATAGTTTTGAAACCCCCTAAAGGTTATCTAGGTTTGACACCACCTAAAATCCCTGTGTTCTCTAGGTTTGAAACCCCTTATTAAATACCCTTCAGGCTTAAAATCTTTGTTCTCTAGGTTTAAAATCCCTTAAATATTCTGGTTGAAATGTTTAAAAGTATTAAAAAGTTCTCAACTCTCTTAAATAGTTTAGATTATGAACTCCTTAAAGTGTATATAGGGTTAAAAATCCTTAATTGTTTAAAGGTTATTAAGGTTTTAAATCTCTTGATGTTCATTAGATTTGATACTCCTTAAATGTTCTCAAAGTTTGAAACTTCTTAAAGGATCTCTAGGTTGACAACCCTTAAATATTATCTGTTTGACACACCTTTAGTGAGGTACATTTAAAAAAGGCAGAACAAGCTTAGAACAGTTTTTAATATTGATGGTCAAAAAGAGAATACACATAAGACAAAAGTGCCATCAGCCATATACATAGAGACAAGAATGTCAGAAAACAAAAGCGGCATGGATTTACCATCTCAACAGCACCCCATAAATTAATACCTCTGACAATAAACACCAAAAAAAGTAATTAACCAATCCTAGATCTTTCACACAGCTTTCATGTTTAACCTTAGAAAGAGGTTTTGTTATTACATCTGCTAACATATTTTCTGGGGAATATATTTGATATTAATTACTCCTGAACTTACATAATCTCATATGAGATGGTATTTAATGTTAATATGTTTGGATCTCTGATTATTAAGAATTTCTTGACAAATGTATAGCTCATCTGTTGTCACAGAACACGTCTATAGGTTTTGTGATTCTTTCTGGGTCTATTTGAGAAATTAAAGTTCTGAGCCAAGATGATTCCTAAATGGTTAAGAGCATGGTTATATACTCTGCATCCAAAGTAGACAACACATTGGTTTTTTGTTTTTTACTAAACCATAAAATGAGGCCATTTTGTTGCATGAAACAAGATCTAGCTACTGAATACCGGTTATTAATTTTACTACCCCACTCTATTAGATTTTCATTTCCCTGTTCACTAAATTATAACTTAAAAACTACTGTCCCTTTAAGATATCCGAAAATCCTTGTGACACTTAACCAGTGAATTTCTTTGTAGGCTAGGTTATATCTGCTCAGTAGGCTAACGGCAAATCAAATGTCTGGCCGGGAAATCTGTAAAATATACAGCTGTCACCTTGGTTTTAGTTGAGGCTATGTTTGAAAGTTTATTTGAATTATTTGTAATATGAGTTGATGTGCATGAATCCAGAAACCAACTATCTTTGTGTTCAAGTTTGTCATTATATCCCAAAAAAAGCTTTCTTACCTTGGGCTGTAGACAGCTTTTCACAAG
Source organism: Timema shepardi (assembly GCA_902151425.1). Lineage (NCBI taxonomy): Eukaryota > Metazoa > Arthropoda > Insecta > Phasmatodea > Timematidae > Timema > Timema shepardi. The sequence continues at coordinate 17,473 of CABFVX010007813.1, forward strand.
TACGTTCACTGTTTTTTTTTTACCATACCTTGATGATTCCTATCGTCTCGGCCAGGCTTACCACAACTAAAACACTTCATACTAGGTGTTTTTTTCTTGAACTTACTTTGTGATGTGAATCAAGTCATTTCATTGGTTAGCAGAATCATTTACTTTGATATCTTGCATGAACTTCACTTTGATAGAATCACCCGTAATTTTTATACCAGAACTTTCGAGGGCCACTATCATTGTCTTATAATTGTCAACTAAACCAACACGAAGCAGTGTCCCTACCCACTCATCACTTACAGGCAAACCCATCACATTTAATTTATATGCGGTTGATACAATTGTCACAATATTTGCCCACAGACTTACAGTTGCTAAGAGAAGTAGGGACTAGTGTTCTTAGTAACCCCACTTTCCTAGTTAGACCTGAGTCTTTGAATGCTTTTTCCAATGCATGCTATGTTTCAACTGCTGTCTTGGTATTCTTTATGGGTGAATAATTTGTCATTTCCACAAACAAAATTATTCTTGGTAGGGCTTTCCTCTCTTTATTCTTCCAAGATCCAATCTTAGATACATCTTCTGTCACTGGAGCTTCTGTTCCTATTACTTCAAACCGATCATCATGCTCCAAGTAAGCTTTCATTACAAATTTCCAGATGGAGTAGTTTTCTCTGCCGATTAGTTTTTCTACTATCGGCAGTCCAGACATAGATCCACTCATTTTTACAATTTGAAGTGTAAAACTTTCATGAAACTAACATTCGTGAACACGCTTACTTTTAAAATAGATACCAAAAACGAAAGCACTTATTTCTTCTCTTTTTTACTTCATTATGTAATTATGCTTGGGCCCATAACCTTTGTTAGGTACATTAAATAAAGGCAGTACAAGTTTAGAACATTAATCTCTACTCGGGTAAGTCCATGTGAAATCAACCATTGGTCTGGACCTTCACATCTCTGAACAAGATAATTTTTGGAACATTGGTTATATTTATTAAATGGATAAAAAATATGAAATTTCAAATTTTTTTACATTCTGTTTTTGAGTTAATGGCTTTCAAAGTTTTGGAATTCGCGTGATTTTGGCCTCATTTTAAAATCTTCAAATGGCTCTATCTCAAAAACTATAAGACCTAGAGAGGTGGAATGTGTACTATTCTCTTTAGAATTTTACAAGCTTTAGTATGATATGCAACTTGACCATATTTAACAATTTAACTTTTTTCCTAAAGAATTTAAAAAAGAATTTTGTTATATCTCAAAATCAAGATTTTTAATTTTTTCCTAAAAAATATATTTTATTTATACTCCTTTTGGGAGAACATGTACCAAATTTGAAGATGGGATGATGATGGAATCACGTTGTAATAAATAGTTAAATATAGCAGTACCACAGCAAATTCATCCAGAATGAGGTGTATTTTGTTGATACCCTGAGTATTTATGAACACCTGCAGTACCATAAACAAATTAAATGGGAAAATTGTTTCTACTCATTTAAGTTATTTATCTTTTAAGTTAACCCTAAAACATTAAAAAAACAAAATAATGTTTAGGTTTTT
>CABFVX010007814.1:6986-28352 GCA_902151425.1 Timema shepardi
TTAGCATAGTGTGGATGTCATTGTTTAGGTAAGGGACGTGAGCTGTGGTCTCACCCTATGTTACGAATCATGAGTAGGGGTTGTCTCTCTGCTCATGTTGTCGATTGACTATTTTATGTATTATTTGTTATTATGGAACTGGATACCAATTTGTTAGGGTTTTTTGCTGTTTTCTGAACACGCCATTTTGAGGGTGTCTGATTGTAAGGAGCCGCCTGTTGTTATTATTGTCGTAAGTTCCTTCAGGCCCCGGCGGTGTCCCTTGTGCCTTGCAGCCCTTCTGGCTTGTGGTTTCTCTATTACTCCTAAGTGTCACTCCCCCATTGAGTTGTATCATGTTTTCTTTGACAATAAAATTATAACTCTCTTGTGCTTACCTCTGTCTGTCATTTCTTTTGTGGGAAAATGATGGGGGTAGGTTACAACCATAAAGCTCAAATTTTATCAGTAATTATTTATATTATTAATAATTCATAATAATAATAATTACCATATTTCTTTGATTTTAAGATGCCAATTATAAGAAACACCTTAATTTTTCAATACCACCAACAGAAAAAAGTTTTGATTCTAAAAAACGGAATAAAAATAAAACACAAAAATACCCTATATCTAAGAGATATTTTTTATTGCAGAATTCACTAGTATCTTATTTATCAGGAAGTATATTATTCCTCTCTTCCTACGGACATACCTACCTGATCATGCCGTTCCCTTATGGGGTAGGCGAGATACTCTGCATATAGCTCAAAAAACAACAGCTCCATACTTATTTCAACCCCACTAACTTTCTCCACATTTCCTTGCATTCTCCCTTCGCTTCAACAGCATCCAAACACTCAGTCATACATGCTCTTTGATTCTTAAAACTCTTAATGTTTCTCTTTTTCACGCATTCGTCTACAACATTTGGTCGTGTCCTACCTCTTCCTTTTGATCCCCACTCTACCTTCATATATTTGCTTCTTCACTCAATTCACACTCATCCTCTCAACATGCCCACATTAATTTAACACACTTCTTTCACATTGAGCTATTGTATTCCCTTTCAAAACACACTCCTTCAACACACATTTATCACTGACTCTGTCCATACGAGTTTTTCCACATACATTTCTTAAATATGTCATTACAACTGCATTCGCCTTCCTTCTGAGCCATCTTTATCCTTACTATCCCATAATATACCGTCTTCCGAGCCATCAAGCGCGTTGGTCGAAGAAGAACTGAGATTCCAAGACATGACCCGTTTTTAGAGACGTTAAAATGTTTAAGAAAGTGTGTCTTAGAATCAAATAAATGTAATACTAAATTCAAATTGTTGATAAACTTATTGTAGTAGATTAATATGTCTAAGATTATATTAGTAAAAAGTAGATATAAAAATTAATAGGCAATGTTTGATTTGTTCAAGATCACTAGAATACAAAGGTAATGTTGAGTCATCTATAACACGTCGGCAATAAAGTAAAAAGGCAAAAAAACTAATAATGGTCTTAATAAAAAATAGCCTAATTCTTAATATTGTTTTTCTTGTTTGAAAACCAGAACATTAAATTTCTATAATTTTTAGAACAAAGACTCTAGGTATCAAAAACCATGTTATTAAGATCGATTGTTGGGTCGTTTGATGCCATTAAGAATTGAGGTACCAAAGAGATGAATTTGACCTCCTTAGGCTAACCATTTGGAAGAGCTATACACAAATGGGAGGATAACATTAGAATGGACCTGCAGAAGATAGGGTGTAATGAGGTGGACTGGATAGAAGTAGCTCAAGATAGGGATAGGTGGCTTACTTTTGTATTTGCGGCAATGAACTTGAGTTCCTAGTATCATAGTGTAAGTAAGTGGAGCTACACAAACAGCATTTATAATAATGATAACTAGCAAACCTGTGCACAAATTATGCAATATTTATGTAAATATATAACATTTAATTTTCTTAATTAAAGACTTTGGGCCAGTTACATAGTCAGACTTAGTACACCTCGCCTTGTATTTAGTGTAATGCCACACTTGAGGCGTACTAAATCTGACTATGACACTGGCCCTGGAGGGAGAATTTTTTAGATAAGGTCTCAAGGGGTACCTCTACCCAAAGATGAGCTCAGTATCATCAGCCGTTCTGAAGATGCATTTGGGGGGTGGTTGTGAAGGGGTGACCTTTTCAACTCACAGTAAAAATTGTCCTAATGTTAATAGTGGTTGCACATCTTCAGGGCAACACATTTCTATAAAGCCCTAATTTGTCAATTTAGACCCATAAAATAGGTTGATATTGGGTCTAACAATATATACACTTTCACTTTAAAGAGAATGGTTTTAATCTATAATGACTTAGAGTTTCATAAATATATCATACACATGATATTTTCTAATTTGAAGGTTGACGAGAGTTGATTTAATAAAATGAATTAGTATTCTTTTAGTGATAAGATAATTAATTAACCACTTTGGATACAAACCAACCTTCTGTACAACTGGCCATAACTCAAATATGACCTGATTCAGAGCTAGGCATGTCACTACAAACCTCTCTTTGCCAGAGAAGAATTCTATAGATTTGTACATGTGCTTGAAACATTTTTGTCTTTAGCAACAGCAAGTCTTAAGGAGGAAAGGCAGATAATGAATTCTCAACCTGGAACGTCGGGGAGTCAGGTATGTTCAAACAATTAATTAGGCCTTTTGTTTTTCTTTCTTATGTAAATTCTGGCAAAGCAATTTCTAGCATGTGGAGAGATCCACATAAGCTTTGCGTTTGTTATCAAATCAGATTCTAGTTCTGATTAACTACATATGCGTCATCACAATATTTGTTAACACTTTCAGATCCAGAATTATTGAAAATCAACATTTCCTCCACATTCATCTGACCTGAGGCTAGTTCTTATTTTGAAAGCATTCAAATGTAACTCCCCTCTTAACCTGTTAGGCCGAACACTGGTGAGGATTTTATTTTGGGGTTTACTCCCCTAACCTTTGCTAGTCTCCTACCACCCCCACATTACACTTTTAAAATAGTTTATAACGGCTATTAATAAACCCATCTGATTGGTGGAGAAAGCCCAAATATTTATGTAAACATTAATTAAGTAACTTGTGTTTGTATTAACAAACTGGCCCCATGGTGTGGCAGTCAGTACGTTTGGCTACGAGCCTTAAGTGCCCCAGGTTCGATTCTCGGCAGGTACCTTTGGTATCCTTACCGATAAGGGAATTACCCCTACGGTCACCACGGATTGTTAGTTAGTCTTAGTACTGGTTAATCTTTCTACAAACTGGTCTATGACTAATGTAGCTCAGACATGCAATTATAGTTTTTAGCAATGTGAATATAATCTTAACTTGCACTGAACTTAAGATCATAGTTGGCGAGTCACACCCCTTAAATATTATTAAATAAAAGCTGAGTAAGCATAATAAAAACGTGTCATTCTTTTCAACAACTCCACAACCTATAACAAATGTTACCATAACACAAAAGTGTATCAATTTACAACCAACTTTTGTGGCAAAACTCTAGTTCTAACATTGACAAGAAACAATTGTCCCCAACAAATGACAAATTAATTCAGACATTAATAATAAAATTGCGCGTCTGGACTACATCAGTTTTAGACTATTTTGTGGAAAGATTAGACAGTACAAATGTACCTTTTCTCAGGAAACAACTGAATGTACTAATAGTACATCCATTCCGTGGAGGCTCTTTCCATATCTCGATGAGATAAAATGATAGTGAATATAAGGGGGTGAAACCCGCAGACATACTTAAACCTTACTTAAGTCTAACTAACCAAACCCTTGTGATCATTGGGGTAGTTCCTCTTTCGAGAAAAATACCAAAGGTACAGTACCAGCTGGAAATTGAACCTGTAACCCCTAGGCTCATATCCAGGTGCACTTATCACTACACCACAGGGCCGGTTAATTACAACATTTTAAGGTGCTGTATAGATTAAATGATTTCAACATATTAAAGATGGGCTTATAATTAGTAACTATGTAATATGCATTTATTGGAGTAAGCGTTTGCATGTGTTTCTATTCTTTCAAATATTACTTCAATATCATTTCACTCCAAAATTTAATTTTATGAACAAAAATTATTTACAGTAAAAAAATTTAAGCCTCCTTTATACAAGAATATATTTCTAAGGGTGTTTACAGGTTTTTCATAAAACCTGCAGTTGTAGTTTCGAACAATTCAAATAATATTTTGTATTAACTTAATATTTTATTTAAACTTCCAGTTGCATCCTGAAGGTTCAACCCAGACTTCTGATCCAAGAGGTAAATTAATTTTTCTTGTTGAGTCTTCAGCTAATATAAACTCATTTGTGTTACAGATCTACTTTTTACAGGAAATACTTTATTTCAATTTTTATGGTGTTAATTTTTGTAAACTATTGTGTTTCTTGATTTATGGTATACTACTCTATGTTTGAACTAGTATAAACTTAACTAAACCACACAAATATTGAGAACATGATATTACAATTGAACCCATTTTAAATATCTAATGTTAAGGAAATACACTTTAAATAAATAATTTGTGAATACCATAGTCCTATACTTTAAATGTTAAAAAATAAATTTAAGAAACTGCTTGAATAATATCAGGATTGAGATTTAATTTAACACTTAAAAGACCTGTAGCCTCATAATAACATAATTATTTTAACAGTTTCACTATAGTATAACATGCCACTCTTGTGTTAGACTGGATTGGCGGTGAAGGAATTGGGGTTTGAATTATATTTTTGTGTAATGAAGGTGGTGTTCCTAATTTGTTTCCCACACTTCCTCCACACAAATGAGGGTGTGATTCCTCTAAAGGCTACCTTTCTCATTCCTTTTCCATTAGTATGGAAGAGCGCAATGCTATACAATTAATTACAGGGTGGTGAGTGAGAAAGGGCGATTTTAAGAACTGTGTAATGCAACTTTAAATCATTTTAATATCCATAAAAACATGGCTATCTAAATGCTACAACTATGCTATTTATCACTTTACATAAGTAATTTCTTAAAGCTAACATACTTGAGATGGTCATCTACCCTTCTTATGCATTCCTGTATTCGTGAACGCAAGTTCACCGTAACTTGCTGCAACGTGTCAATGGAGATCGCTTTAATCTCTTCATGAATCCTAGCCTTCACCTCATTAATGCTTTGAGGATGATGAGCAAACACTTGAATTTTTAAAAGTACCCATAAAAGGATATACACCAAAGATCTGGTGATCTCGCAGGCCAAATGATATTGCCATTCCTGGTCATGAGGTGGTTTCCAAAAAGCACCCGTAAAGTACGATTGAGATTCTTGCATTATGAGCTGTAGTTCCGTCCTGTTGAAACCATGTGGACTCGTTCACTGGATACTTCTCTAGTTCATTGCTAAGAAACGTTGGAACCATGTGGACGTATCATTTTGAAGTTACACTCACTGTGCGGTCAATGTCATCTTCAAAAAAATATGACCCGATAATTCCTTTCGATGAGACCGCACATCACACTAACACTTTTTCACCGTGTAACAGTCGCTGTTGTAAAAGGCGAGGATTCTCCTTAGCTTAGTACCAAACATTATGTTTGTTAACATAATTATTTAGATTAAAGTGGGCTTCATCAGACATCCAAAGATTTTCCACTAAATTTTCGTTTTAGTTACATTCTGCTAAAAATTGTCCATCAAAAACAACTCTCCTATTTAAATCATGGGCTTTCAGTTCCTGGACTACCTGAATCTTGTAGAGATGTAACTTTAAATTTGAGAACAATATTCTGCCCAAATTGTGGCGAGACAAACCTAATGACACAATCAAAATGATATATTTACCACATATTGTAATAATAATAATATTATATTATTATATTATTTTTATTTTGAAGCCAGAGCTGGAGTCTGCACATTTTAACTGACCCTAACTTCACCCAAAATTGACTCTGACTCCACAGCCATGCTTGCAACCATAATGGCCAAAGTCACTCCCATTTGCGACCATATCAATGTCGCTAGGCTGAAGTCGCATAGTATGGCCACCCTCGAAAATAACAAGGCATTGCGGTCTGGAGTCCTGGTCACTGTGTTTTAGCTCCATTGACCAGGTTATAAGAATGGCCATATACCTAGGTATTATTTTAAACTTGATGCATTTATTATAGATTGTATTGTTCAATAGGACTCACACACCTATCATAGGTTAAAATTGAACTTGAAATATTAAGTGTGGTACTTTATTAGTTTTATCTTTCTGTACACTGCAACTACTCTGTCCACACACTAAGCAGGTAAGGGTGAGGAAGGTAAGAACTATAGGGAAATGAACCCACATTTACTTGGAAAAGAGGTGGAAAACCATTTAGGAAAAACCATCCTCATCACATCTGGCTGGGATTTGAACCTTGATCTCTTGTCATCAGCATTCCAGTCCATCGTATTAGACCATGCACTCACTGATGCAGATAAGATTAGTTGAACTCAAGCTAAATGTTTAGGCTGAATAATCAAACCTAATACTTTTACAATAGGCTTTTACAAATAAATTCCACACATGTTTACTGGCCTAGATTTTCCTACCTTTTTTTTATTACTGTCCCACATACTCGAGAATATCGACAAACCCTTTGATTCAGAATTCTCAAGGTTTACAATAACGACAAATCCTCTTATTAGGTACATGTTTTAGATTACACAATTGAAACAACTTTCTTTCAAATATTTTGTCTTTAAGGTTGTTGGATGGTTTTTATTAAAGATGTGATTATACCCTACACTAAATCTGTAAATCATAATACCATATTGGCCAGAAGATAGTACAGTCTCACACATAATATGACCCTAAATTTTTTTAAATGTACTAGGCCTACATGAAAAATTAAAGGTCTTGAATACACTTGTTAGCAGTCTACACATGATTCTTTTGTTGTACCACCCATATTTCTCCCAATTTAAAATGTATATCCTAGCTTCCCATTTTCTTGGGAAGACCTCTTTTCAAGATAATCACTCACTTGTGGACCTGAAATGGGTGGTTTTTTAATATCAGAAACACAGCACAGATTCTACCACCAACTAACACTGACCTACTTAAATACCAGTTCAGTGACACTCAATAGTTAAAATCTTCCTCTTTGTATTGGCCTTAAGTTTATCTATAGTTAAGAAAGATTTGAATTTAGATTGAATTGATTAAACTTGTTGTTTTGCAATGATACACCACATCACGTAGTCAAAATACATAAATTAATGAACACAATTGGTAGGAAATGTTACAAAGTATGTAATCAACAAGACACTCAGTGGAAAAATTGTGATTATAAATATGAGGTGAAAAGATAATGAGATGTTAAATTACTAAATCAGCCAACAGATTAAGACAATGTATAAAAAGTTGAGAATAGCAATTGAATAGTAAAATATAAGATTATGAAATAAATAATATAGTTAAGACTAGCACCCAACACCTTAGCTTTGTCTACTAAGTTAAGGGTCCCAGGTAAGATTCACAGTATGCCCAAAAAATGTATCATTAATGAAATGTGGTTTTACCCTTTCAGTGATGAATTAACTGCCAGGGGCTGTATGTTGTGGCTATCCTAGTCTTAAGTTAGAATATAATATGGATGAAGCTACGACAGGCCTAGCCAGCCGGTAGGGGTAAATATATGGCTTGGATAAAAAACTGACCAAGGCTGGAAACAGTATTGTTGTAAAACAGTTAGGAATAGCAGTATAATTGATTGCATGGAATTTATTTCATAAAAATATACTAAAAATTGGACAATAAAAACATTTAGTAGGCTAAATCACTTGTGTTGTAAAATTGTTTTTACATTACCAACAAATCATTGTTAGTTGACTGAACAAGAAGATGAATAAGAAGTATGTAAATTTTAATGATGTATATATAAACTTACATAATTTATATAAAATGATGTAATCGATAAAAGTTTAATCCAAAATCAATCTTTCTTATCTGTAGAGGCCATTCATCTTAGTTTAATAGGTTGGCTACTTACTACTACTACTTAAGTTTAATTTTAGACCTGCATGATGATTTCCACTGGTCGGTACAGTTCCAGCAGGCTGCAAAATATACTCTGCAGGAATAGGCGACCTTTTTTCCGGTGAAAATGTTAGGCTAGGCTGTTCATATATTAAGAGTACAGTTTGTGGAATGATATTCTTGGGAGAAAATCATTGCACTATATTTGGGACACTACAGTAAACCTAATAAGCTATTTTATCTTACAGAGCTAGTTAGTTTTGTTTCTTACCATAGTATCCTTTATTTTTTATTTATAAAACATGATATTTTGTAAAATCCAATTTTGCTGAGTGGACATATTAAAAACGATGTATATTTTTAGTATCACAGTAGAAACAAAATATTGGAACTAAAACTTCAGACTTGGTTAAGGAAGATGACCTTGAGTAGGTGAAATTATGTATTTGTAATATAAGCAACTAACACTGACCATTGGTACAGGTGGTGTACGGAGCGCGGACGCCATGGCCAGAAACAATAGTCTTCAACAACGGCCTAAGCCCGAATTGATACCGGAGGAATCATGGGCAAAAATGCACCATGTATTGAGATGCCCTTGGCTTTATCCCCCCTCCATGCGGCAATTCTCGTACGTTGACAGGTGGAAATGTCTGAATAATAAGACATTGTTACTTTTGTATATTTGATTGTTTGCACTTATTCACTAAAGAAATTAGGTTCACCTTGGTCTCTTCTCTCGTTTCAGCTGTCCTACCGAACCTTGCGCTTCTTTTACCACTGCAAAAAACAGGATAAAAGGAGTGGCGGGTCAGGTTTCAGGACTCATTCGAAGGCGAGAGAGGGGACCAACAAGGAAAATGGGGGCATTTTACTAAACTGACCCGGCCCCAGGCTGGAAACAGTTTATGATGATGATGATGATGATGATATAAACATTTTTTCTACTTCATAATTAATTTTAAAACACAGTTCACACTTAACTGTTATACAGGGCAGTGGTCTTCAACCTGGGGTACGCAAAGACATCGTTGGGGGTACATAATAATTAATTTCATAATAAACACTGAATAATCAAGACCAGCCACAAAGGACTCATCCATAATATGTTATCTGGGGGTGGCATTTTTCTCTCTATATCTGATTCTTATTCGGGTGGCTAGTTTCATTTTGGGGTTTCAAAGTTAAACATAAATGATATCTGGGGCTACGTAGACAAAAACTGTAGAATATCACTGATATAGAGCATACTTTGTAGTTAGTACCCATAGTTGTATATGCATCAGAAACAAGGAGCTTGACACAAGGAGAGGCCAGGAAAGTGGATGCCATGGGCGTGAAGTTTTTAGGAGCATGCTGACGGTCATCAGTATAAATAGGATTCAGAACAAAGTTGTTTGGCCAAGAGTTGGAGTATAGGGGTTAGATGAGATATTAGAGGAAGCAAGGGTGACAGGCTATGGTCATGTAATTATGATAGAAAAGCAAATACTTCCAAGATGAATGATGGAGCTAAAGTATGTGGGGGAAAATACTGCAAGGAAGACCAAGAAAGAGATTAGAAGAGCAGGTAATAGCAAGTGTGTGAGCGAGGGTAGAAGGCTTGATTAGTGTAAAAAAAAGTGAGAGCCGTTGAATGAAAGAATTAGATGGAGGTATTTTACACAGATGACCAGGCCTCAGTTTGGAAGCAGTACATTATGATTAAGAATATGGTATCGAAAGAAAATCAATACTGTACTCATTAAAAGTACCAGAAGAAAAATATTGATACTGTACTAGTATCGATAACAGTAAGTATCGGTATTGAAATTTTAAACAGGAATTTTGTTTTCTAATAATAATAATAATAATTTCCACTTTTGCATCATAATTGTATTTTCATATTTATTTAAACACTGAAAATTATAGTGGTTTTTAATATTTTAAAATACGCTTTTTCGCTATCCAACTTCTTGAAAAACTTCCATAATTCACTAAGTTGTTTCTTTTATTACCAGGGTCTGAGTACCAAAATCAGTAAAAGTATCTGAAACAAATTATTGAGTAAAAAAATACTAGTATCAAAAGGAAATTATTGATATTATGAGAGTATGTATTCTTTTTTCACATCCCTGATGATGATGATGATGATAATGATTAAGTTCACACTTGACACTGCTGCCACTGTACAAAGAAGTAATGTCTTCCTTGGCCCTACATTTTATTTGTTTCTTGTTTAAGGAAGCTGTATAATGTGTCTCACATTCCATTCTAAATATTTCTAAACAAACGAAACCTAAACCAAAGGGCTGTTTGATATATTTTCCTTAAGAACGAGCTATTACCATTATACACTGGCAGCATTGTAAAGAGTTAGTTGTATTCCTCTTTTCACTTTAAAAGCCACATTGTGTTTTTTCCTAAACCTTTTCTACACACCTTACTTATTCTATGGTGTTTTAGAAACTCAAAAATTAATTGCCACACTTGGAAAAATACGCCACCTATCCCTAACTTGTACTAGTTCTATCCAATCAATCTCATTACAATCTATCTCTCCCTCTCTTGAGCTAGTTTTATCCAGTCCACTTCATTACACTATATCTCTATTTTGAGCTAGTTGTATCCAGTCCACCTCAAGACACCCTTTCCCTATATTGAAATAATTCTACCCATTCCACATAATTACACCCTATCCCTATCTTGAGATATTTGTATCCAGTCCACCTCATTACACCCTATCCCTATCTTGAGATATTTGTATCCAGTCCACCTCATTACACCCTATCCCTAACTTGAGCTAGTTCTACCCAGTACACCTCATTACACTCTATCTCTTTCAGGTATATTCTAATGTTATCCTCCCATCTATGGATAGGTCTTCCAAATGGTCTTTTTCCATTAAGTTTGCCAGTCAATACCTTGAACAAGGTCACTGTTTCTTCCATTCTGCTGCATGTCCTACCCACTGTAATCTATGATTACCCTAACAATGTCTTGTGATAATTAGAGGGTATATAACTCATCATTCTCTAACCTACTACACCCCTCAGTAACCTTCAATCATAATATTTTCTTATTTCAGAATTATTTTCAATAATTGTTTTAATTTTTCCTAAAATAAATATGATGGAATTGTAGACAAATGAAGCACAAATAAAAGTTAAAACACTAACACATATTTACAAACACTTGAAGAAGTTTAAGACTTAACCGGGAAGTTGGCTTCAGTTATACCAATTTAATTGTTGGCGGATTAAAATTTCTCTGGTTGACTAAAAATTATCTTGAGATTCTGCTATTGTTAGATGAAGATGTTAGTGTTGCAACATAGTTTAAATCTGTTCTAGTTGACAGGTATTTAGGGTAGGCGGTTCTCTAGCCTTTGTGATATATTATTGTGTCAGATCCCATATTTTTAATTGTGACATATCCTGTTGAATATATAATAAGACAATATTTGTTGAAAAGAAATGTCAAAACACAAATTAAATTAATTGTTAGAAATTGTTTAAACTGTTTAAAAAAAACTCTAATATTGTTACTTATCAGTTGTTTCATAAAAAAATATTACCAATAGAAATCACAACTCTAATAGGATACAGCAAATTAATTTTGATATGATATCAAGTATTAGCGTTTAATTATTTTAAACCTTTATTTACCAGAAAACAAAATTATACATTATCGAATTATACCTAATAATAGTATGTTATACTCCATGCATATGCTATTTAATTTGCATAAAGTATCTTTGTAAAGAATTTTACTAGTCAAGCTAATTATACATCAATTTAATTTTTCACCATTTTTATGGGTACGATCACAAATATTTATGATTGATTAAATAGCAAAGCTATTATATTTGTTAGTTACGGCTACAGCTGTATGTATATATATATATTCTTTAAATTAAAAATTGACACTGGGACATGGGAATCGAATCCGGGACTTTTGACTTAGTACACCATTGCTCTAACTACTGAGCTATTCACATACTATCCTGTACTCAGGGTCATTCACTCATATTTTAAGGCAGAGTTTGTGATGAACATGTGAAAATCATCAGATACATATGATGGCACGGCACGGGACAGCTGGATAGCTCAGTAGTAAGCATTGGCTTACTAAGCCAAAGGTCCTGGGTTCTGTTCTCATGTAATTTTCCAATTTAAAGAAAATGACACCAATATGCGGCTATAATCTTAACCAACAATTATAATAGTGTGGCTATTTAATATATCATATATGTGTATTCATACCATTGTATTTGTAATATTGGCAGAATAAAAATAAGTAATAATAAAGATCGTTATGTTATCTGATAACTTGTGAGCTTAATTGATCATACATATTTAGCTGACAATTTCCTCACATCCATCACAGACTCTGCCTTAAAATATGAGTGAATAATGAGCCTGAGCCCAGGATGATTCCTGTATAGCTTGGTGGTTAGAGCATTGGAGTATTAAGTCAAAGGTCCAGGGTTTGATTCCAGGGTCTAGGTTTTATTTTTCAATTTAAAGAATACAAATATTTATTTTTTATTTTGACTACAAGATTGAAAAACGCCTATAAACAGGTAAAATCTAGAACAATCAGAGAGTTTGGTGTGACTTGGTAAATTCTGGTGAATTTTTAAAAAGTCACTGGTATTTTCAGGTGTTCTGTAGTAATTCTAAAAATGGAAGTAAAAGTAATTTTACTAATATATTTATATGGTTTTGTGAGGAGCACTGATATTTTTATTTTACATCTATATATTTTTGAGTCAAGAATTTAAAAACACTTGTGAAAATTACAAAATTTGTTTATCAAGAACTTTGTATATAACATACTAGGAAAATTTATATTTATTTATTCTGTAAAATCTGTAAAAGTCAGGGAATCTTTTCATTAAACCGTGAAATAGTACAACACTATGTAAATTACTTTAACAGGGCAATATTCAAGGGTTCTCTAAGTTTATTAGTTTGGAGCATTAATAACTATATTAAAAATGTTTATATTCTACTCAAGAAAAGGGTTTTCTTTATTTTTAGTTTCTATTTGTTTACAAATATGTAAAAAGCCTTGATGAGTGAAAAGTTACAATGTACATTTCTTAATCAATTGGCATGGACCAAGTTGCATTTTCTTCCCCCTAAATAAAAGTAATTTTTTTACCTTTTGATTTACCTTTAGGTTAATTCTGGTGTGTTTTTATTAAAACTCAACTTGTTAATTTTATATATCATAGTTTAAATTATTTGTCTGTAGATCATATCGCCGTCGAGTGAATCCAATTAAAATACTCCATGAGAAATGTAGACAATGTGGATGGAGAATGCCAGTTTTTGACGACATCTACATATCTGCCCACAGACAGGGTATTAAATGTACTGTGGAAGGTGTTTCCATCGAAGGTGAGCACTAATTAGTCATTGACACATTTTATATAAAGTGTACCGATATTATCAATAATGATACAAATACTGAGTAAATTTGATTAATAATTAATATCCACTCATTGTTTCATACACTATATGGTGAGATCTGACAAAAAATTCAATAACATGATTTACATACAACATTAAACTGTTTAACAAATAAATGAGTTATGCTAACTTTTTTTTATGAAACTATCATTGTAATCGATATTACTGCTCTCGGTAACACATTTAAATTAAATACTACACTTAGACACTTGATTTGAACCTGGGACCTTTCACTTAGCCTGCCACTGAGCTATGCTGGGTTTGTCTCATGCTCAGGATCATTTTATCAATCATAATTTTTAATGCAGAATTTGTGATGAACATGTGAGATATTTAGCATGATCGTAGAAAGGTGGGAACATATTATTATTATAATAATAAGTATACACAATTCAAAAGATGACATCACACTGTTGATAGGCATGTGTCATTTCAAATACTAATAGATCTCACTTAAACTGTATCCTTGTGAACAGCAGTATATCGTTACTAATGATGAGTTTCTTTAACCAATTATAATGTTATTCTGGTCCGACACCTTAGCTTAGTCGGTAGCATGTCTGTCTACTGAGCTAAGGGTCCCAGATTTGATTCTCGGCATGGCCGAAATTTATCATAGATGAAAGTATGGGTTTACCCTTCCACAGTGATGAATTATTGGCCAGGGACTGGATGTTGTGTCTTTTATAGTCTTAAGATAGATTATAAGACACATGAAGGTACAACAGGCCTAGCCAACCGGCAGTGGAAAAATACTACTACTACTACTGTTACTTTGGCCTGCCTCACGCCATAGAAACAATAAATGGAAGTTTTTCGATTGTTAAAGAGTATATCAGGGTTGACATTAAGGGGTTCATAGGCCAAAAGCCCTGGTTTAGACACCTATAACTTTAAAATGTAGCTCACATCATTTTTACAAATTAATATATGTATATTTTAAATCTATGCACTAAAAATAATTCAGCTCAATTATGAAAGAGAAAATAATATAGGTGTGCAAAACTTCAAGACATCATCAAAGATCAACCTCATTCACTTTATCTTTGATACCTACAATTTTCCTCACATATTTGAAAAATATTTTGGAGTAAACTAAAATTAAAATCTTCATTGAATTTCAAACACCACAAAAGTCTTGACCAAACTAAGGGTGTACCCTTTACTTTTGTGCCATTTCAAGCTGTTTGAAATTGTGTTTGAGGCTTTTTTTATTTTTTTAGCACCACATCTTACTGCTCATTATATATTAATTACGCTAATATTTTTAGGGATGAGGAATTTTATATTTAGATGAAATGTACCTGCGTTTGCATGGAGGGAGATTGTAAAACCATTTTAGAAAAAAAACTTGATTACACCCAACTGAGATTCAAACCTTCATCCCATCATTGGCAGTCTTGTCTACTGCGAGAGTAGCACCTTAGTCCTTGTAGCCATTGAAGCATTTTGTAATATTTTTATTTTTGAGGTTATTCCGGGTATAAAATTCAGTTTTCTTTTGATCATTCATTCACAACTGCCAACAGTAGGGTTTTTTATCCAGTGATTTAATTTATTTTACAATATATTTTCTCATTGACTTTCCTCTAGTTTTAGGTTGATTGGTTGTGTAAGGACTTAATACATATATAAATTTAGTAAATTTAATTATTCATTAACACCAATTAATATACATATGGCTGCATTTATATTGCAAAGAAGTCTTAAAAAAGCTAAACAAAACTAATAATAATTTCATAATATTGCTAAATTAAACTTGTATTGCTCTGCCCACAGAGATCAGATATTTTGATTTTTTAACTTTATAAAGTAATAAACTTACACTATAATAAACTATATTCTAGGAAAATAAAAATCTTTTTGACATTTTTTCAAATTTATAAGTTTCACTTTGACTCCATTTCATATGTGAAAAACTGTTCTTCACAACCCCTATAAAATAATATTTTAAATAAACTTTTACATAGTAAATAATAAATTCACCTGATTCAGTAATGAAATATATAAATTTTATGGGGAACTATTAATGTGAAACCCACTTTGGAGGATGCATGGTCTAAAGCAGGGCTGGGAATCTGCAGCTGTTAGGCCACCGTTGGCCTTTTGAGGTGTTCACTGCTGCCTTTTTTACAGATTCTGTCAATTATGTATCATCATTGTTTATAAATTATATATTCTCCGACATCATGTATTTTAATTAATTAAAATAAAAAATTGTTATGTTTAAAGAATAATGTTTAAAAAAATGCTTTATCTATCTATTTATCTATGGCAGAATTTACTGTACATGAGGTGTGCATCCATATGATGAATCCTTGAAGCGACATGCGGCCTTCCATAGTGAAAAAGTTCCCCACCCTAAGTTTAAGGTATTAATTTTGCAATAGTTTAGACTGCTAAAGGCAGGGATATTGCAGTTCAAATCCTGACAGGGTGTACTGGGGTGATTTTTTTCCTAAATGGTTTTCTATTTTCTCTCCATGTAAATGTGGGTACACTTCTTCTAGATTCAACCAGCCTCATCTCTAACATACTAGCACAATTAGCACATAGCCCGCCTCGGTGGTGTAATTAGCTAATGCGCTAGTCATGTTGAGCTCGACTGCCGAGGATTGGGAGATTGAGGTTCGAATATCGCTCGGGTGAACCGGGGTTGGTTTTTCCTAAATAGTTTTCTAGTCTCCCTCCGCGCAAACCCGGGATCACTTACTCTAAATTCAACCTTCCTCATCCCTAACCCATTAGCGTAATTAGTACTTAAGAGGATAACCCAAACGAGTAGTAAGACGCTCTGCTAAATAAATAAATAATGAGTACAAAAGAATGGTACAGGAAAAAAAGTAGGAAAGTCACATGACACACATTTTCTAGGACGACTTTTATATCTTAAACCTCATAAGGACCCCAGCAAATACCTTTTTAAAATAATTTAATATGACAGAGACCTCTTTTAACCATAATATAAAGTGCATTATAAAGGTCTCATGATTGTTTAACAGATGGCAGCACTAACTCAGTTTGAGCTAAAATGGGACTTTCTCCCTTTTTTGCCCTGTAACCTTCATTTGTGTCTAGCCAAAATGGGTTGTAAGACACAGTGCTAAAATATATAAACCAGCTGAACAAAGTCTTTTTACTGTACACCCCACCCCTTCCTCTTTACAGATCTGATCTAGTAAAAGGTTTCTCAGCTGAAAATAGTGCCCACCTTTTTAATAAGCACTTAACACTTCTATATTCTCTCGCACCACGGCTGTGGAGTTGTTGGTACGCCAAGCCTTCGACTCCAACTCCTCTATTTTTCTATTGTCCAACTCCATTCCTTCATAAATGGCTAAAATATATTAATTAGTAAGTAATAACAAATTTACTGCACTAAAATACTCCTCATTAATGGTAACACACATGGGTACATTAACAGATGAGAATTTTTCACATCTAAGTGTTTTGTTTTTACTAACAAATTATAATATTTACTTGAAAGTGGTACACAGATAACTTTTCATTCCATACCTCTAGCTGGTCATCCATTTCTAGTAGAAGATGTTTTCAATACATCCTTAAGAAGAAACTAAAAACTTTGTCATATTATTTCAAATTAAATAAAAATAAAACATAACAATAGTTTGCAATCACAATGTACATCCGACACCTTAGCCCAGTTGGTAGTGTGTCTGCCTACTGAGCTAAGGGTTCCGATTTCGATTCCTGACATGGCTGAGAATTTTTCGTTAATGAAAATTTTGGTGTACCCTTTCACATTGATAAATTAACGGCTGGGGACTGGATGCTGTGCCTGCCCTGGTCTTTTAGATTATAAGGTAGATGAAGCTACAACGGGCCTAGCAAGCCGGTAGCGAAAAATATATGGCTTGAATAACAAACTGACACAAGCTACAGGCTGGAAACAGTAATATATGTAAGTAATCACAATGTACATACCTGATTGAAATATTTTGAGGTTAGTTTATTACCTGCAGTATTTAATAATTTAAAAAAACTCTTTTCCTAAGGCAATTTTTATAGTTGATAACAAGCATAGTTAATATAATTTAATATTAGATTGATTACTTGGCTACTGACATTTAGTATATTAATTAAATTGAAAAATTACACCTGGACAGGAGAATCAAGCCCAGGACCTTTGGCTTAGTACCCCAATGCTCTAACCACTGAGCTATACAGGAATCGTCCCGTGCCCAGGGTCATTCTTCACTCATATTTTAAGGCAGAGTCTGTGATTGATGTGCAGTAATCATCATCTACATATAATCTTTTATGTTATCTGATAGCTCCTGATATTAATTGATAAATAATATGTAGCTAACAACTTACGCACGTCCACTATATACTTTGCCTTAAA
This sequence comes from Timema shepardi, assembly GCA_902151425.1. Taxonomy (NCBI): domain Eukaryota; kingdom Metazoa; phylum Arthropoda; class Insecta; order Phasmatodea; family Timematidae; genus Timema; species Timema shepardi. The sequence goes on from CABFVX010007814.1 coordinate 24,829, forward strand.
ATATGAGTGAATAATGACTCTGGGCATGAGACAACTCCTGGATAGCTCAGTGGTTAGAGAATTGGCGTAATAAGCCAAAGGTTTTGGGTTCGATTCTCATGTTAGGGTATCATTTTTCAGTTTTAAAAATATATTTATTTGTGGCTATAACCTTACTTAATGGTGCTACATGGGCAGATAGAAATACCTCGTCACCTTTTGGGAGTAAAAATAAATATTCACCACTTCTCTTTACCTATCTTTTTTTCGGTGAGTTCGTAACAGATTAGTGCAAGAGGAAGGACGAAAGACTTGTCACTCAAGACCGGGATGATTCATTCACCAGTAAAAGCGACAACTTTTCCACTCTTTTGGTTTATATTTCACAACAGCACACTGGCTTGATGCACAATCAATCTACTTCCAAATTTAGACAGTGCAAGTTGTTTAAAAGAAATAAGAACATTACCTGTTATGGATTATTTGCATGTGCACCAATTAATATGATAATGTGTTATAGAATAACAAAGTTTAATTTTAAGGGAATTGTACTCGCATTAACGAAGAGCGTGAGTGGAAATCGACCATTGAGAGCAAAATTCCCCTCGATACACCAGAACAGAATTCTAACCCTAACTTCCATGTTATTGGCAACCAATTTTATTGTTAGAGTGACACCTTAGATCATTCGACCCTTTGGGTAAATCCCAGCCAGACAGTAGCTTGAACTCTTTTAATATTTAGATTAAACATCTTATAAAACCATGAATAGAAAAATAATAGCCATCTCCAGTGGGGACATGAACAAAATAATCTCTCTCATCTAGTTTTATTTACAGGTGATGGGTAGATCAGGGCTGGAATTCCAGTTGTGTGCTCTGAGATTGTTTGCCTTCAATTATTTTCCACTCTTCCTTTAGACAAATGAGGGTATAAGACCTCTGATTGATAATTTCCACTTTCTTTTCCTTTGGTGTAATTATTGTATTATTAGGGAATTCAACATTATTTAAAGGCAAAACTAGCAGCAGCTAAATGTGTAACAGTTGCATAACAAGTACCTTTTTTTCCCATTTTAAAGGTTAAGTGCTGGTGAAAACTTGTATTATATAGAACGTTTAGCTATTGGTGGTACAATATTTTGATTTCTAGTTGTTGTAGTTAAAACTATTATATGACAACTTTATAACCTGTCTTTATAAATAGCATTAGATAAGATGGTGTAGGTAAGCTTGGCCTTTCAATTACTTATTAGTTATTCTCACAAAATAATTACAAAATATTATGTTTGTGTTTTGATTTATTTCAATTTTTACATTTATAGCTTAGTTTGTATGTCTCCAAATATTCCTAAACCAACAAAGAAATTACAATAGCTATCAATAAGCATGTGTGGATATAGCTTTTACATAATTTTTATAAAAAATTAGATTAATCTGTTGATGTGTGATTAAACTAGCTTTCATTTTATATTTACCATCGAGAAAAATGTGTAAGTTTCTATCTCTACGTGAAGAGACTAAACAAGGGAAGTAGTGTTCAATAAATATTTACAACCTAATAAAGTTGAAGTAAATATAAATTTAGAATTAAATTTAGGCAAGGAATATCCACTATATGTGTACAACTGATGAAAGGTAACAATGTCCACTATACGTGTACAACTGATGAAAGCTAAGAATGTCCACTATATGTGTATACCTGATGAAAGTTAACAATGTCCACTATATGTGTCCAACTGATGAAAGTTAACAATGTACACTATATGTGTACAACTGATGAAAGTTAAGAATGTCCACTATGTGTGTACAATTGATGAAAGTTAACAATGTTAACTATACATGTACACCAGATGAAAGCTAACAATGTTAACTATATGTGTACAACTGATGAAAGGTAACAATGTCCACTATACATGTACAACTGATGAAAGTTAAGAATGTCCACTATATGTGTATACCCGATGAAAGTTAACAATGTCCACTATACATGTACAATTGATGAAAGTTAAGAATGTCCACTATATGTGTATACCCGATGAAAGTTAACAATGTCCACTATACATGTACAACTGATGAGAGTTAACAATGTCCGCTATATGTGTACAACTGATGAAAGTTAACAATGTTAACTATATGTGTGCACCAGATGAAAGTTAACAATGTACACTATATGTGTAGACCTGATTAAAGTCAACAATGTCCACTATACATGTACACCAGATGAAAGTTAACAATTTACACTATATGTGTATACCTGATGAAAGGTAACAATGTCCACTATATGTGTATACCTGATGAAAGTTAACAATGTCCACTATACATGTACAATTGATGAAAGTTAAGAATGTCCACTATATGTGTATACCTGATGAAAGTTAACAATGTCCACTATACATGTACAACTGATGAGAGTTAACAATGTCCACTATATGTGTACAACTGATGAAAGTTAACAATGTACACTATATGTGTAGACCTGATTAAAGTCAACAATGTCCACTATACGTGTACACCAGATGAAAGTTAACAATGTACACTATATGTGTATACCTGATGAGAGGTAACAATGTCCACTATATGTGTATACCTGATGAAAGGTAACAATGTCCACTATACGTGTACAACTGATGAAAGGCAACAATATCCACTATACAACTGATGAAAGTTAACAATGTACACTATGTGTAGACCTGATTAAAGTCAACAATGTCCACTATACATGTATACCTGATGAAAGACAACAATGTCTACTATACGTGTACATCAGATGAAAGTTAACAATATCCACTATATGTGTACAACTGATTAAAGGTAACAATGTCCCCTATACGTGTACACCAGATGAAAGTTAACAATGTCCACTATATGTGTATACCTGATGAAAGGTAACAATGTCCACTATATGTGTATACCTGATGAAAGGTAACAATGTCCACTCTACGTGTACAACTGATGAAAGGTAACAATGTCCATTATATGTGTACAACTGATGAAAGTTAACAATGCACACTATATGTGTAGGCCTGATTAAAGTCAACAATGTCCACTATACGTGTATACCTGATGAAAGACAACAATGTCTACTATATGTGTACATCAGATGAAAGTTAACAATATCTACTATATGTGTACAACTTATGAAAGGTAACAATGTCCCCTATATGTGTACACCAGATGAAAGTTAACAATGTCCACTATATGTGTAGACTTGATGAAAGTTAACAATGTCCACTATACGTGTACAACTGATGAAAGTTAACAATGTCCACTATATGTGTAGACTTGATGAAAGTTAACAATGTCCAATATACGTGTACAACTGATGAAAGTTAACAAATTTTAACAGAAACACTTACCCTGAAATTAAATATGTAGCTCAAGCTTTTTATATTGTGAAGCTAATTTTGGAACTTTTTCATTTGAGACTACGGGCCAGTTTCATAGTCAAATTTAGTAAGCCTCAAGTGCGGCGCTACACTAAGTTCATGACGACACCTACCTAAACCAGAATGGAATGGGCCAGTTTCCTATGCGAGAACGACC
>CABFVX010007815.1:13026-28351 GCA_902151425.1 Timema shepardi
CCCCCCCCCCCCCCCCCCCCCCCCCCCCCACCTGTTCGGAAGTAGCGCCAGGTCACAAACAGACGTGACGTGACGAAACGACCGATGATGACGTCACCTCCCACTCGGGCAGGCCAATGACTCCCGATGATGAAAGTTCCCCCCCTCTCCCGAGTTGATTACCACACGCCACTGGTAGTGGGAAGGGGGAAAAGGAGGGGGTAATAATCCAACATGTTAGCTCACAACAAACAAATCGATCTGTCCCTGAGGTTCAGTGATAGGGGACCTATAGTTCTTTTCCCGAGGGGAGCATGGAAAAATTTACAATTATATTTTTTTAGAAAAAAGAACTTTAGAAGTAAAAATCGTAACTTTCTAAAAAAAATATATCTCTTAAAAGCGACAGCTGCAAATCACATGACTTGACGTATGGACATATGAAATTATATCTAGTAGCTTTTATAGATGCCATCCACCTCAGTGACCGAATAGTCTAAATCTCGTGTTATTCTTGATTTCTGATGACGGGAGATAGGGGTTCGAATCCCGGTCGGGTGAACTGAGGGTGTTTCCCCCCCCCCCTTACACCCCTTAAATGATTTTATCCACTCTCCCTTCACGTAAATGCGGGTACACTTCATTTGACCTAAGTTTTCCCAACCCCTAACACATTAGTATAATTAGTAAATATGCGTATAAACCGAACGGGTAGTAAGACGCGGCGCTAAAAAAATCAATAATGTGGTCAAAATAATAAATAATACTCTGAATTGGGGTCAAATCGTTGATGGTCATTTAGTGAGTGGGAAAAAAATAAAATAATACAAGGTTGAAATTGTGTGTGTAGGCGTGGGAAAAGGGGGGACGGGGGGGTGTATTGACCACTTTTTTTTAACAGTCACACGGAGAAGCGCAGGACCGCGTAGTCAGTCAGGAGAGCGTAATAAGGGGGGGGCGAAGGAAGGTCAGCCGCGGGCATTCACCTCTTTGCGACTAAAGACAAGGCATAACGTTCTCCTTTTCTCTCTCTCTCTCTTTCACTAGACGTGTCATTGCTCTCACTGGAGCATTACTGCCCCCCCCCTCCTCCTCTACCTTCTCGCCCACCAACTTCCCCCAACCAACGATACATTGTAGCATGTTAAAAACAACCGTACCCCTCTCTATCAATATTCACTATTAATCTCGTTTTGGTTCGACCTACGTAAAGCCCCCCCTGTCCCCTTTTCCCCTCCTCTTTCTTATAAAAAACAATAATATCCAAATTGATCATTAATCACCTTTTTTTTTTGTGCTTCCAGCTGTTGTGAAAAGATAACAGTCCAATTTTTTTTTATAACAAAGACCATTAAACAAAATTAAGCCTGCGTGTAAGCCTTTCGGAATTTCGAATACAAATTCCGAGTCTTAATATTGTAAGATTTGGTTTCAATTAGAAATTTTGAATCTTAATAATGTAAGGTTCGGGTTAGATTCGGAAATTTCGACTCTTTATATTGGAAGATTCGGATTCGATTCGGAATTTTGAATCTTTATATTGAAAGATTCGGATTCGATTCAAAATTTTGAATCTTTATATTGGAAGATTCGGGTTCGATTCGGAATTTTGAATCTTTATATTGGAAGATTCTGATTCGATTCGGAATTTTGAATCTTTATATTGAAAGATTCGGAATTTTGAATATTTATATTGGAAGATTCGGGCTCGATTCGGAATTTTGAATCTTATTATTGGAAGATTCATGTTTGATTCGAAATTGAAAAATATGTATTCACACAGGCCTAAGAAAAAAGATAAAACACTTTTTTCCTAAATACATGATTATTATATAGGTATTGATAATTTATTCAAAAAATGACATGAGTAACTTGAAGTTAACCTGAAGATTTAATACGTGAAAGTATCTCTAGTAACTTATATATCTCTCGGATAATTCTTCCTTTGAGGATCTGATTGTATCTCGATCATAGGACACGGATCGATAGATTGGATCGTCACAGTTCCCACAGACCGGGTGTTTCGTAAGACGCTATCGAAAGTATTTTTTTTTCACTCTATAGTAAAGATTGGGTGAAGGCGAGGGAAATTGTATTTAATGTGCAAAAAAACTAATTTTTTTTTTCAATCATGAAAGGTTAATGATCTGTGTAAGAGATAACAATCTTATTTTTTTTATCTCGAAAAACGTTTTTAATCTCTCATGAAAGTGATAAACTGAATCGAAGGAAGAGCGAACCAAGGCGTGTATGTCTATAAAACCGAAAAAAGAGTATTTTTGACAAAAAAATAAATAAAAAAAATCTTCAGTAGATACATTTATTTTTTCACACAATTTAACATCAACAGTTGTTGAGGATGGTTGAATTTAAAGAAATTGTATCCGCATTTGTGTGGAGAGTGTTAAAAAAAATATTTCAAGAAAAACTAGATTCAGTATTACCCGACTGGGAATTCGAACCCCGATCTCCCCGTCATCGGCAGTCACTTTTTCTCTTCGTTTAGAAGGTTTTTCATAAAATTATTGTATGCCCAATAACATATATTCAAGAAATGTTGAGATCTCTTCTTACTATTTCTGTTGATAATCGAACTTAACTGGTCTACTGAAGCAACATTTTATTTATTTTGGTCAAATATTCTTATGTATCAAATAGCCAAGCTGAGAAATTACATCTGAACACAAGAATCGAACCTGGGAGACCGGGAGCTTTACCTTAGTACACACATTTTCTAAGCCACTGAGCTATCCAGGAATCCTCCCGTGTCCAGCGACATTCGTATGAGGTCCCGTGTTCGATTCCCGCGTCCATATATCATTTTTCAATTTAAAGAACGCAACATATTCTGAAACCTAACTAATGTAACCACATCCATCCCCCCTTAAACTGCGTGTCCACCAATGTGGGCCAAGGGAATGGAAGGGGATGGGGATTGCCCCATCGACCAGTGGAAAAATTTGGTCAGTCGGTAAAAAAGCTGCTAATAGGTTTCTAAAAAATATATCTCCACACACGAATGGATTGACAAACTTTTTTTTTTCCCTACGATCAAAACAAACAAAACTTCGTATTAGTGTGTCATGGTATCGTGTATCATCACAAAACATGGAGGAAAAATAGGATGTGAAGGTTGGGTTCGTGTGTGTGTGTGTGTGTGACGCTCTAGTTTCGCTTTTGTTTTTCCGCGCAAGCTCTCGCTGAACGAAACTCTTGTACAGGAGGCCAATGACCGCCCGCGGCGGAACTGGGTCAACGCCACTATCCGTTCTACGAGAACACATACATACACACAGCAGCTAGAACTAGATAGATATATTTATACATGATAACGGTGACGTAAAAAAAAATGGCGCATGCGCTTACCCGAGGGCATTCACACCGCGCACACACTGTCTCTCTCTCTCTAAACTCGATACCAACCTTTGAATAAACACACCAAACAAGGATTTGACTAGACTGCCCTTACAGGTTGATATAGTCAAATTTTCATATTAACGACTTTTTATAAAATAAAAAATTGTTTTGTGGTCAACAATGATGACATTTTCCTATATTATTATTATTATTATTATTATTATTATTTTATAGGTATGATTAGACAAAGTGGCATGACTTGACCTATAAATACAGGAAATTAAATATTTTAAATTTTTAGCCGTCAAATAAGGTTCTTACTATGAATATTGGACTGTAGTAACATTAACTGTGTGGAACAGAATCTTGGACTTGCAGAAAGATGGAGAATAAATGCTTGGTGAGGTTTGAAATGTGGTGCTGGAGAAGATTTGAGAAGATCAGGCGGGACAAAGGAAGAGTGGGTGAGAAGAGAACCATTTTGGATGTGATTCTTCGGTACAAAGCAGACTGGACCGGACACATCCTTAGGAGGAACTGTCTTCTGTATGACGTCATAGAAGGAAAGTTTGAGGGAAAGAGGAGCTTAGGAAGGAGGAGGATTCAAATATTGGATGACTTGAAGGAAAGATGAACATTCTGTAAGCTGAAGGAGGAGGCAGAGGACAGGGTATTTGTAAGATAGTACACCTAATATTAATCTCTCTGTTACTTTCACTTAAAAAAAAAAGACGAATTGGTGGTGTGCATATTTAATATCGCCAATTGAGACCTAGTGAGTCTATACGAGAAACCATTGCGCCATACATACGTGAAGGATAGAATTGAGAAATACAGCGCGCCCGGAGATAGAAATTCGAGCAAACTATCCGACACCAATGTGTGGCGGGATAGCCTACATTCCCGGGCGTTCCCACAGGGGAGATATAGGCCGGCAGGTAAAGAGCGCTCAGAAGATTTTTTTTAAATCTGACATGAACATTGCGCGATATTTACCGCAAGCAGAGGTTTGAAATATGCATATCCCCTGTGCATCTCAAGGCACAAATTTTAAAATTTTGATTATATCTTTTAAAATTAATTAGAAACTAGGTCGTGCCCCGGGTAAATCCATGGCTCAATGGCAGCGATTTTAAAGCTACCTTCCAACGTATACTATTCCTAAATAATATATTATTCTGATTATGCAAATTACAGTTACAAAATATTTAATGCATTCAATTTAAATTGAGTTCAAGGTGAGGTTGTAAGGGACACGAGAAAAGGCCAGTATTTTCTGCAGATTTTATATTAAAACAAATTTTTTTGTCCAAAATAAATCAAATGTAGCTCCAATAACAAACCTAGATTTTCCTTTTCTTCACGTGGTGATATCAACAGTTGTTGAATATCTGTCACGAGCATAGCGGCATTAAATGACACTTTTTTAAACAAAGAAAAATGTTTTTCCATTAAATTCCAAGACACCCTCGACAAATATTCAACAACTTTTGATATCACCGAGCGAAGAAAATTAAAACTCTTTTATTTGTACTGGATAATTATTTTATTTATTTTTCTAACCAATATTCTAACCAATATTCTAACCCCCTCACCTTAACAGATTAAAAAGTCACACATGACAGTTGTGTGGTATAGACTATCGGGAGACTACCTGCGAATACGGGAAACACATATTGTAATCCATTGTTTCAACAGTTGAATCTATTAACCTAATTTAAAGTTGTGCTTACAATGCGAAGTTGCTTAACAACTTCGCAAACAACCGTGTCAATGAGGTAATCATCACATTTTTTTTTTTTTTTAGTTTTTTTAGTTTTATTTGTCGGTGCGTTTTAGAACTCCGACCGGGTCGTACGCGTACTTACATTAATGAAGTACGGGAAGGAGGGTATAATTTAAAGCAAATGTAGCCGCATTCGCGTGAAGGTAGAGTGGTTAAACTCTTAAATAAAAAAGTAATCAGTAGTACAACCAGCTTGGTTTTAAAACCATGAACCTCTTTCTTGACTGATAAACAATATTAGACGAACCCAGGTCGCGTGGTCTAAGGGCATCATTTTGTCAATTTGAGTAGACTGATGATGACATAGTGATCGGGGTTCGAATCCCGTTAGGGCTTACTGAAGAAGGTTTTGTTTTTATTCTAAATAATTTTCCGTGCAAGCGTGAGTACACTTCCCTAACCTATTAGCATAATTAGTTTATAGGCGTATAACCTGAACGGATAGTAAGACGCGGCACTTAAAAAAAAAATACTAGACGAGACTGACGTCTGTTTCAGCGTGTGCACTCGGTTCGAAAGAATTGGAGGGAGGGGAGAATTCTTGAATTGGTAATTTCACACCAGAAAATAAACGTACTCGGTACTTATGCGACGGGTGTGACGCTATTTACACGCGATTATCAAAGGAGGAAAGGTATGTCGTAGGGAGGTATTTAGCGTTACGGGAGAGAAAACTCCTATCTGACGGCACTAGCTAGAACTACGGCCATCTGTTTACGCTCTGGATGGGTTGGCTGAAGAGAGACAAAGGGATCATACACGGGACATGCGCGCATAGACATATCGCCACGCATGCGCATACGGGTGGCGTTTGTACTGGTTCAACCCTACGCGTGTTGTCTTTATACTATACCAAAGAACGACACGTCTTCTCCGAGCGTACGCGCGAATATTTAAACTTGGAACAAAAAAAATAAATGAGAGTGGTTGTTTTATTTTCCACGTGCACATAACTTGTAAATATATGTGGAATGCCCAGGCCTCCACCGTGGTTCGGATCCCACGTTAAACTGTAGGTCCTCCATTTCATCTCGCAATCACCCTACCATTACACAATAAGAGTAAGGGCGTATAACCCGAACGGGTGGTAAGACGCGGTGCTAATAATGATAATATTTTCCACGGAAGATTGTCTGGAACCAGAGACCTCTTGGATCTGTAATCAGGGACCACTGGACCAAAGAGACTGTCGTGTTTTAATATATGAACAATGAAAAAAAAAATCTCTGGAGGATTGAGGGGGGGAAAATGGAAGAGAGGTGATTATTTTACGTTTCAAGTTTCGATTAAATAAAAAAAAATAAAAAAGTGCGCCGATCACAAGATAATTTTAACTTGCGCGTGACTCGCTTGAGGCTAGGAGGAGCAAGGAATGAACTAACAATATGAGCCATCAAAAGAGGTACACGATCAACTTTCTTCACCCAGAATCATTTCCGGGTCTGTTGGGAAGGCTCACGCCTGGTGGGATGTGGCGGAGGGGGGAGTTGGATGAGCGGTCAGCACGACTGAAAAGAGGATTTTAATAACCTGACGCGTTACGGGTGAACACAAAACATATTTTACAAAAATTCCCTGACTTTTCCAGGTTTTCCAGGCAACATTTTTCAATTTTTCTCTTGACTACTTTTTTTTCCCAGTTTTAATGGTGGATGATGACTTTTGTTTTTATTTATTATTGATCACATATTTTAAAAAAAAAAGTTTGTATCTACTAAACATAAACGGTTTTGATCAATTATTTAAAAAAATAAAATGTTATTTTATTTAGGTGTATTAACGTTGGTTTTAGTGTTTAGTTGCGAAATCAATGGGATATTTTACACATATTTTTAATTCCCTAACTCTTCCTTATTTTTAGTTATTATTATTATTATTATTATTATTATTATTATTATTATTATTAGCAGCGCGTCTTACTACCCGTTCGGGTTATACGCACTTACGCTAATGTGAAATGGTAGGGTGATTGTGAGATGAAATTAAGGACCTACAGTTTAACGTGGAATCCGAACCACGGGAGGCCTGGCATTCCCCACATTCACAAGGTGTCTTGTCAGAGGTGGAGGAAGGGTTTGGTAATCAGATACATCTTTGCCGGGACCGAGGATTGAACCCCGGCCGCCAGCACAGAAGTCTGACACCTTACCCCTAGACCGCCAGGTCACCTATTTTTAGTTAAATTCCCTGAGATTTCCCTGTCATCCTAAAATTCCCTGACTTTTCCCAGTTTTCACTGTCTGTAGCCACCATGCATCTCCAATGCACTTGCTTGCAATCCGCTAAAAGTTTTTATCCGACATCTATAAAAGTTACTAGATCAAAATTTAACGTGTTTCTATGTCAAGTCGTGCGATCAACAGCTGTCAATTGTGATATTATCACCAATAGATATAAAAAATAAAATAAAGTAAAATGTTATCAATGTTGACAGATTTTTTTAAAGCCCTGTAAAGAATTAAAAAAAAGCATTTCCTATGAAAATTGAAATTTAGTGGCAGAAGTGCTAGACTTTCTCTACTCTAAGCTTTCAACAAATTTCCCCCCGTAGTTATGGCTGAGTGGTTAGAGGTATTACATTAGAAATTTAATTGCTATAAAGGGAGATATTATTCCTGATCTGGTTTCTCCCTTTCCATCCGTACAAATGATGGGTACATTCCTTTTAAAATTATACCCTGATCACCCCTACCCGCCTTTGAAGTCTAAATACATGGATAACCCGGAAGTGTATTAAGAGACGGCACTCGAAAACCAAAACTAATTTAAAAAAAATTAATGTAATATTGGTTTTTCTTAATTAGGATCCCGTCTAAACCTTCCGAAGAATGAACTCCCGACCCTTTTATGACATTAAACCCCAACCGCTTAGAGCAATAAAGTGTTTTCCAAATTCTTTATTTCCACTTTCTCGCGTTCACAAGACTGCTAAATACGGTTTTAACCTCCATTCCACAACGATTACGTTATCTTAATGATATACAATCCCACTTAAAGAACGTATAAACTGTGTTTAACTTTCATATTTACGACATTATTAGAACACACACATACATACACACACATGCCTCTAATCAGAAAAACTAGTAGTGTGGTAATTGCCGGCTAACGGACGGTGGATAGGTTGGGGTTTTTTTTAGACAATAATAAGATACATTTTGTAATTATTTATGTAAGATTTGAATTTGTGGTTGGCTCGACTCGCACACACTTTCTAAACACAGGTTGAAATCGGCACAAGACTTCATTAATAGTGATACGATTAGGGTGGTGGGGAGGGGATAAGGGGATAAGGGGATAAAAGGGAATGTAATTTAAAGTACCAATTTTCAAAAAAAAAATGTTTTAAGGCAAAAATTCAATTCTAAGCCAAAAAGAAATATAATAAATCTTCAGTAGATTTTTTAAGTTTAATGTTCTATAGTAAAAATAGTATTTAATAATAATCTCAACAATTCTTGGATATATTTCATGAGTACTGAAGGGATCGGATTTCACCTAAGGCCTATTTGCCCTTTTTTTTCATATATCGTAAAACATATACAGTTAAGATTATATATATATATATATATATATGTATATATACATTTCATGATAATACGAGTAAAATTAATTATATAGTGTACGTAATTGCCATTCTTGTTGGTTTTGCCTATTATATAAATAAGAGCGTTAACGCGTTACTTTAATATTATTAATTGCTGTCAGACCTCATGGCTTAGAATACATGGTATGTTGTCATTTTATGGAACTATTTCTATATTTTGTCTAAACTTATACTCGTATTTGTCCTTCACCTAAAACCACTCTTTGTCATATCAATAAGAAAGAGGGGAAAGAAAACTACTAAACTTCTTATCTCAAGGTAAAGAGGAAAGCTCGCTGCTAGTTCTCAAATATCAAACAATGACTGTATTTGTTAGAGGAAACTTCATTATCTCGAGATAAAGAGGAAAGCTCGCTGCTAGTTCTCAAATATCAAACAAGGGCTGTATTTGTTAGAGGAAACTTCTTATCTCGAGGTAAAGAGGAAAGCTCGCTGATAGTTCTTAAATATCAAACAATGACTGTATTTATTAGAGGAAGGCTAAATCTAGAACCCTTTTTCATCGAGCCTAGTCTCATAGCTCCATGAATAAGATTAAAAAGTTGTTGAAAATGAGCTAATGTCACATTTTCACACATTTGTTTAAATTAATACAACTCAATATATAGGAATTTTAAGGAAAAAGAGCCCTGTTGGAATATTTCCACTTTACTTTGGCGTGGACCATATTTTTAAAAACAGCATCGTAGAATTATATAGTAGCCCCATGACTTCTTTGGTGCTGACTGACAGCTTTGAAAAGATACCAGACCAAATTATGTATCCCTACCCCGAACCATATGAACTGCAAAAATATGTGTTTAGCAGCTGTCACTTCTGACGGTCAAAATTTAGGTATATACCTAAATGTTGACTGTCAGAAGTCAGTTGTGAGCTGTCAGTCAGCACCAAAGAAGTCATGGGGCTACTGTACATTGCGTAAAGTTGAACGACTGCGTGGCAGTTTAAAGCTAACCAAGGCGGCCCCCTTAGAACGCGAAATATAAAACCAAGAATTTGAAATCAGTAAGCAATTTAAAAGGGCATGAAGACCCATGTACAGACATAAAATTATTTATAGCTATCGGCCAGAATTGAACTTGGAAAGCCCCGTTTATAGCTCAGTTGAATTGTTGATATTGCACGAGCATAAAATTCGAGGAAACGAGGAAGTGTTAACTTGAAAGGTCAATCCTCCGACCCTCGGTTAGTGTATTTTTAGAAGCTCCCGAGTAATTGACCAAAGTATTTAGTTTTAACGACTTCCTGCATTCGCGTGAAGCCTAACGGCAGCCGTTGTAACCGTACATTCGATAAGTTATATTTATCCGTTTATCGAGTAAATTAGTCAGCCAGTTCAAAGTATAATTTACAAGTTATAATTCGAAAACATTTTCAAGGTGGTCCAGAAAATTTTATATAAAAATTCGATGACTTTTTAAAGCTTATCCGACAACTTTTTATTTTAATTCCTAAATCATTTTTAGCGTTGCATCTTACTATCCGTTCGGGTTTTCGATTATGTACTAATTAACCAAAAGGTTTCAAAGATTAGGAAGGCTATATTTAGTTCAAGTGTATCCACATTTGTGTGGAGGGAGAGTGGAAAACAATTTTGGAAAAATCACTCTCGGTACACCCGACCGAGATTTGAACCTCTATGTCCTCATCATCGGACAGTCTAGTCTATTGCAAGAGTAGTGCCTTAGACCATGTGGCCACCGAAGTGGGTATCTTAATCTTTTTTCCAGGACTTAAATTTAATGATTTTTAACTGTCTTTGAATAAATTCCCCCACACTATCCTTTTTTTACCCTACACACACACACACAAAAATCCCTGACCTTTTCATATTTTCCCTCTCGGGTTTTTATAGGTTTTTTTTTACCATTATAAAAAGATTTCAACCCAAGCAAAAGTAGTTTTTATTGTATTATTATTATTATAACTATCACCGCGTCTTACTACCCGTTTGGGTTATACGCACCAACGCTAATGTGTAATGGTAGGGTGATTGTGAGATGAAATGGAGGACCTACAGTTTAACGTGGAATCCGAACCACGGTGGAGGCCTGGCATTCCCCACATTCACAAGATGTCTTTCCAGAGGTGAAGGAAGGGTTTGGTAATCAGATAAATCTGTGCCGGGACCGAGGATTGAACCCCGGACCTCCCCAGAACAAAAGTATGACACCTTACCCCACTAGACCACCAGGTCACCTTATTATAGTATTCAAAGCATTCTTTACTAAACACACAATTGAGTATCAGCACAAGACTTACAAACTGACGTAACTAAAAACAGCACACATAAAGAAATACAGGGTGATTCACACCGGACTGAACAATTATTATGTGGAATATTAGGTGAGCGTGGGTGGGGAGACCTTCCAGAATCTTCTATGAGACATTCCAACGTGTCACGGCCCTACCTATGTTTTACATTAATAAAATTCTACTTTCCTAATATGAATTAATTAACAAAACATAGTTAATCAGTTGCGAGTGAATCATTCTATAATTGACAAGATCTTGATTATCGAGAATGTAAACGTGGCTTTGAGTCTTTGAGGTAGGGGGTGAGTGGGGTATCTTGCGGGAAATGCACCAGTAATGAAATGGATTAAAACCATGATATTTGCTGTTGTGTATGTGCATATGACACCAGGGATTATCGGCTAAAACATCGTGTAAGCGCGGTTATTAAACCCAGCTGAGATGGTATGGTGATTATTATGACTAATTACTTGGTGTCTGTAGGAGTCTTGAACCAAACAAACCAAACGATGGTAACAAAGGAACAATTCCCATTTGAGAAAAAAAAAATATCTATCGAACCCGGGGCTTCTAGACCAATTATGACCAATAGACCAAGTGGCTTGGCGATGGTAACAAAGATTTCAATGTGCCCGACGTCTTAGACTGCTCAGGGTGACCTGGTGGTCTAGGGGTAAGGTGTTAGACTTCTGTGTTAAGGTCCAGGGTTCAATCCTCGGTTCCAGCACGGATTTATCTGATTGTCAAACCCTTCCTTCCCCTCTGACAAGACGTGTATTAATCACAACTTGTGAATGTGAGGAATGCCAGGCCTCCACCGTGGTTCGGATCCCACGTTAAACTGTAGGTCCTCCATTTCATCTCACAATCACCCTACCATTACACATTAGCGTAAGTGCGTATAACCCGAACGGGTAGTAAGACGCGATGCTAATAATAATAATAATAGACTGCTCAGCCCCCCATTATCCGGGTGTGAATCTAGCCACCAAAGAATGGATAAGTACTGTGTTATCTATATAAAGCTTATTAACCGATAAATAAAAGAGGTAGACATGAAAACAAACACAGAACAAACAACATACTTCTAGAGGGCACTAACCTTTCATACGGGTACAGTCAGTGACTCATAAAATATAGAGCATATAATTTCTTTTTAAGAAGCGTCATTCTCGTAAAAGACCTTACAATGTTAGTAGAGGGAAGTTCTGGTTTCGAACCCTGGTCGAATGTACTGAAAGTAGTATTTTTTTCCCTAAATGGTTTTACCACTATACCTCCAAGAAAATGCGGGTACATTTCCTCTATATTCAAGTTTACTTATCCCTAACACACTAACGTAATTAGTACATAAGTGTATAACCTTAAATACCCGCCTCGGTGGCGTAGTTGGCTAACGCGCTTGTCGTGTGTTGAGCTCGACTGCTGAGGACGGGGAGATCGAGGTTCGAATCTCGGTCGGGTGAACTGGGGGTGAAATGGTTTTCCACTCTCCCATCCACGCAAATGCGGGTTCACTTCCTCTAATTCAACCTTCCCCATTCCTTATCCATTAGAGTAATTAGTACTCAAAGCGTATAACCCGAACGGGTAGTAAGACGCGGTGCTAAATATTATTATAACCTTAAATGATTATGAGACGCGATGGAAAAAAAATACAGTTGTTGGTTTATGTAAAAAAAGAGCCCGTGTAATATCGACTGTGACACTTGATATTTAATAACATGGCTATACTTTAAAAAATAATACTAGATTGAGCCAGTAAATAACCCGGTTGCTGAACTGTCGTGGCTCCCTCCATTCCCGCCAACTTCACTAACGTCTCCTGTTCCGACGCAGGATTAGGATATTCCTTGTAAGGAAGGTCGATTTGAGATGTCCTTGGAACATTCTGGATGACGCCACGAGTTCAATTACCTCGCGTCGAGTACTTGGGGAAGTAGGACCGGTTCAATTTTAATACGAAGAACCTTATCTGAGAGGTAGAAAAGTTACTACAGTCCAATGTTCATAGAAAGAACCTTATCTGACAGCTAGAACAGTTACTACAGTCCAATGTTCATAGGAAGAACCTTAATCTGACAGCTAGAAAAGTTACTACAATCCAATCTTCATAGGAAGAACACTTACTAGTTCTCGATTATTATTTTTTTGTCACCACGTCTTACTACGCGTCGGAACTATTTACGTCAGTGTGTTGTAGCTGTGGAAGGTTGAAATACCTATAATAATGGTTAAACGTTACTAATGGTGGCCGCAAAATAATGTTTGTATTTTCAATAAATGTCTTGCTATGAAACTTTGACTGTAGTAAGATTTTTTTTATTTTATTATTAGAATGAGTTTCATGTCTTATAACTCTTTCTCTCTCTCTCTCTCTCTCCACTCGTTTCTCCTGACATTTAATTGTAACCAACACAAATGACATGCTGGCTTGCAAACTATTCGAACAATAAGGTTTATAAGACGACGCCTTACCTTCGTTTCAAGGTCACTTAAGATACTTTTTTTTTAAATCCTTTGCTCTAGGTCTAGAGGGTAAAAAAAAGAGAGAGAAAGAAGATCATAATAAAAAAAAATACACCGCCATCTCTTGGAAAACCTTGATAGGTTATTCGCCCTTACTGGCAGTCCTGAGCATTCAATTCGCGTCAAGGTCACTCAACTCAGCGCAGTATTTTGTCTCTGTCTAACTCCTCCCCTCTCCTTCTCTCTCTCTCTCTCTCTCTCCCTCTCTTCCGGCGGACATTGACACCGGCCGTAACCGACCTTCAACTCTATGGAACATGACCGAATAGCCCGCCCTCTTTAGATCCCTTTTATGAAAAGATGAGGTAAGAAATTATTACAGCCCACATACTTGATCAAAGTCATAACAGTCCAATTTTTATAGCAAAAGATTTTTTTAGAAAATACGATTATTATTTTTTTTCTCTAAAAAACATGTAAAGTGCATAAGAGACTTAGTATCATAAATAAACAAAAGAAAACAATTGCATCAAACCCGGCTTCAATGACCACTCACCGTGTCCCTAACCAAATGCGGGGTACACTTCGTATAAATAACACCTTCCCAATCCCCAAAATCTATTAGCGTATTTAGTATATAAGGGTGTAACCTGAACCGGGGTTCAATCCTCGGTCCCGGCACAGATTTATCTGATTACCAAACCCTTCCTTCACCTCTTGACAAGATGTGTATTAATCACAACTTGTGAATGTGTGGAATGCCAGGCCTCCACCGTGGTTCGGATCCCACGTTAACCTGTAGGTCGTCCATTTCATCTCACAATCACCCTACCATTACATATTAGCGTAAGTGCGTGTAACCCGAACGGGTAGTAAGACGTGGTGCTAAATAAAAAATTAAATAAATAAAACTCCACGGAGTCAGCTTACAAAAATTGCGCTACACCAACCGAGTGGCCGCCGCACGTTGCTGAAGAGTGAACCAACATTTGCAGACAAAGTGTCAGCAAAATGCTGTTAATCTCAGTTTTCTAGACCCCTCATTTGTCCCCACGAGGTTTGAGACTGACCCCGTACCAAACCCGCTACTAAACAACAGCAACAAAAACATCTGGATACACCAGGGATTGAACCTGGTATCACTAGACCACAACAAAGGCGATCAATTTCAAAAAACCACGGTCTTCATAAAAAAAAAGTATTCGAGATCTATTTTATTTATCTAGCGAATAACAAAAGAATCAAGAATTTGAGCGTACCAAATAAAAAAAAATTAATCAATTTTGGTGGTTAGTGAAGGTTAAAGTAAGGTGCAAATACCCCTCTTTCATACCCCCTCCCCCCTTTTTTAGCCCACCCAGAATGCGCATTTTTATTCAAGACGGGTACCCAACGAACCAGAAAATGTAGTCGAGTTTCAAGGTTTTCAAACGAAACCTCGGTCATGAACTTACAACAACAACAAAAAAACAACCACCTACAATTAAAAAAGTGTTGAGCAACAACCGTGGGATGTAAAAGATAGGAGGGGAATGGAGGGGAGGGAGGATGCAGGCGAGACTCCGGCCAGTGCGCATGCGCTAACAGCGGCGGGTTTCACACAACACACTCTTCTGTGGCGATGACGTAACACTTTCTTTCATGCTTTCACACTTTCTTCCTACTCTCTGAGAGAAAGATCGCGGGAAAATACTTTCTCCGTCGGATTAACTAAACTAGAACATTGGTAAGAAAGGGTCAGTGGGGGGAATGGCGCGCTAATGCGGATGCATTTCCTCCCAATATATCCTCTTCTTCATCACTTAAACTTTAGTTATGACTTTATTTGGTAAAACTAATTTAAAAATCAGTCCAATTTTCATAGAAGGTGG
>CABFVX010007816.1:0-28351 GCA_902151425.1 Timema shepardi
TAAAATGTAAGAACAAAATTCACTATTCGCAAATTTAACATCCTTTTTTAAAATTGTAAAATGTTTCTAAATTCCTTTTTGGCCTGCTTTTCAGAGATGCAAAATACTTTAAAAATAAATCTGATGGATAGAAATTTACTTTACTGTTCATTAGACGACTAGGCGATGGCGTCTTATCGCCAGTTGAATTGCATTAAATCGATTGTTTCGATAATTACATTTAATGGGTATCGTTGCTTTTTGTAGTTAAATAATGTTGACGGGAACTATTTAATGTTAAAATTTAGATTTCTTGTTATTTTGCAGCATGCTGGTTCTAATGAAAGAATATTAAACAATTGAGGATAGATTGTCTTGCTGTTAATTTGGTACGTGATAGGTATAATGGATAAATATATAAAATCTATATGTAGATTTCTTGTTGTCCTTTTACAACAAGCCAGTTCTAATGGACAAATGTTCACGTTTGAGTGTAGAATTCCTGTTGTTATTTTACAACATGCTAGTTCTAGCGGGTGAAGGTTAAATGTTTGAATAGTGATTATCGTGTTGCTAATTACCAATAAGAATGGCGCCCTATCAAATAGACTTGAAGTATCAATGTTTAACTAAATTATCTGTTGTAATTCCGTCTGACTATGATCTTAAATTTAATGAGTCTCATTTTCATTTACACGTTTTATCTGTATTTTAGGTTAACATATAATTATTAGATGTTTCACCTCTAACTCTAAAACATTGGCTACAATTCATGGTTGTATATAAATTATATATATATTTTTTATACTTCTTTACAACAACAATGTTAACTTTGAATAACGCTGTTAAATATCTAAATGGGCGATAGCTAATAAATATCGACTTATCACGACTTTTTCTAATTGTACTATGTATTACTCACCATACCCTAGGTATATGACCTATTATATTCCTATTATGTATTGTTAACTGATAGGCAGATTCCAGTCTCTTACTGTTTTCAAGAGGTAGACGGGCCCCTTTTCATTTAACTCTGCAACAGGTGTGAATTGCGAGCTTCGGTGTTGTAATGTTCTGGGTAAGACATTCAAAGCCTTGAACTCCATCGCTCTCACTCCTATTGTTCCCCTATTTTGTAAGTACCTTTTGTATTGTTTGAACATCCTCCCCTTGAGGATGGTTCAAGCGCAGTAGTTTGAGGGTGTGGGAGCGCGCTACTTCCCCTTCTTTCAGTCGGCTTCTGGTCGGTGTAGTGATGGGCATAATCGAATGATTTTAAAGAATCGAATAATCATTTGATTCTTTGAAAAACATAATCGAAAGAATCGTTCGAATGATTTTGAGATGTAGTAAAGAGTCGGTAATAATAGAATGTTTAATACTTCTAAAAGTAGTTACTGGTTGCTCGTTTCTTTGTGCTACTATTCTCTTCTATAATCGAATGAATCGAAAGAGAAATTTGAATGATTTTGAGAAGTGGTAAAGAGTCGGTAATAATAGAATGTTTAATACTTCTAAAAGTAGTTACTGGTTGCTCGTTTCTTTGTGCTACTATTATCTTCTATAATCGAATGAATCGAAAGAAAAATTTGAATGATTTTGAAAAGTGGTAAAGAGTCGGTAATAATCGAATATTTACTACTTCTAAAAGTAGTTACTGGTTGCTCGTTTTGCTTTGTGCTACTATTCTCTTCACCCTGCTGTCGGATCTCCCAACACACATTCCTTTGCTTTGCAGCTTATCAACATTTTTATATTACTACACTTAGTTCCTTGTGACAGTGTCAAAGACCAAAGTACAGCCACATCAAAATACTATACAGTGAATAAGTGAACGCCTTTCTCACATAAGCAGCTCGCAATTAATATAAATACTTTTGCGTACGATTAATAATTAAATAAGGAACATACGTTTCCCTTTGTGTTTAAAAGAGTCGAAATAATTTACCCTTTAATATTTCCTAAACATAACAAATATATATAAGCTTACAATCGTAAAATTATTTCAGTGAATAAAATTATAATACGATCTGAATATTACAGCTGGGCAATGTTTTATTAAATACATAAAAAGTATATACTTATATACTTAATAAATTTAAGTCAATATTAAAAAAATGTATCTCTCAAACCATTTGTGCTATATGCAATTAGTTAGTTAGGAAGGAAATTTTTTAAGGAAATGAAAAATAACATTCTACATAGTAATGTAGCAAAATAATCGAATCATTTTGTAATTTTCATTCGAATTATTTTTGGCTGTTATTCGATTGTAGACTGTACAACCACTTAAACTTTGTATTAAATAAGCCTTAGAATCATTCGAATGCGTAAGGTCGATTATTGTGTAGCAACGGGGACTATTTATTGAAAATGAACCTAATAGAAATGAAGACCTGTATAGAGATAGCCTGGAAACATTCATAATCATAAGGTCGATTTTCCTCGGTACTTCTGGCAAGCGTGGGGTAAGAGAATGAATCGGCCAGTTCGCATCAAGTCAGCTATGTTTTCATTCGAATGATTTTGAAAGAATCGAATGAATCGATTATTCAGAGTAATCGAATGAATCGATTCTATTCATCCGATTCTGCCCATCACTAGGTCGGCGTGCTAGACGCACATCTAGCCGCGAGAGTGTGCTCCCTGAGGCCATGCTACATTCTAGCATAAGCAGAAAGTAGAACCAATATTTAAATCTGTTCTCTAAACAAACATTTTAAAGGTTCTGGTTTGAATAAAAATAAACGTTTCTCTTCATTTCGGCTAGTAATAAGGTTCCGGTTCTTTAAAAATATACCAACTAATTAGTTTGTTTCGATTTAGCACAACATCTTACTACTCATATACTAATTTCACTATTGTTTATTTATGAATGAGGAGGATATACTAAGGAATACATAAGTACCTACATTTAGGTGGAAGGCGAATGGAAAATCACTTAGTAGAAAACCAACCTCAATACTCGTGACCGAGATTCGATCTTCCTGTCATCGGCAGTCTAGTCTAGACCATGCAACCATGCACACCCGGGTGACCTGGATATTATATTAATTGTATATTTATAAAAAAAATCAGTTAGCTATGTAAATGAGTTTAAATATTTAGTCAAGATAGGGGGGATAAGGTGTAATCAGGTAGACTGGATAGAATTAGCTCAAGATAGATATAGGACGTAATAATGTGGGCTGGAAAGCGCTATCTGAAGATAGGGATAGGGTATAATCAGGGGGACTAGATTAAACTTGCTCAAGATAGGGATAGGGTCTAATTAGGTGGACTGGATAGAACTAGCTGAAGATAGAAATAGAGTTTTATTAGGTGGACTGGATAGAACTAGCTACATAGAGGGATAAAGTGTAATAAGGTAGACGGGATATATCTATCTCGAGATAGGGATAGGGTGTAATAAGTTTGACTGAATATATCTATCTTGAGATAGGGATAGGGTATAATCAGGGGGACTAGATTAAACTTGCTCAATATAGGGATAGGGTGTAATTAGGTGGATTGGATATAGGCTAGCCTTAAGGTAGGGATAGGGTGTAACTACACCCTGATTTTGGTAGGAAGAAACATATTGTTTTACAGCCAACATTGATAACATTTTACTATATTATTTGTTTTAATTGATAGGTATTGATTACATTTATCAAAAGTGACAACTGCATATAACATGACTTGGCGTATGGAAATATTAAACTTGTTTTAGTAACTTTAGTAACTAACTTCTACTGTTCTTCCAATCGTACTATAGGTGGACTGGATATAGGTATCTCGAGGTAGGGATAAGTGGTGTACTTTTGCAAGTGTGGCAATGAGCTTTCGAGCTCCTAATGACATATAGTAAGTAAGTAATTAAGTAAATATGTGAACTAAAAGCAATCACCACATCTATATAACCAAGTATCTTGCTTTTTTGGTAGACATGACAAATATAGTTTTCTTAATACATGCATGGTAGAGGGAAAAAAATACAAGAGAACAAAATTGACATCTGGATTACCAAGATTAGTATAATAATCGTCGTTTCCCTTTTATTAATTCAACACCTTTGCGTGAATGTACACACATGAATGTTGATCACGAGTGTATAAGTAACAAAAACAAATAATGTTAAAAAAAATATTACAAAATAGATGTTGCTTTGTCAAAGGGCAGGGTTTATTGACTTTGTATGGAGATCACTTAATGGTGTTTCGCTACATGAAATGGTTATTGAATAGAAATTTTTAGATATGACTACTCGCTCTAATGAAAATATTATAACATATTTATATTAAATAATGTAGTTTTTGGCAAATATAACTACCATAGTTGAATACGTGTATCTTTTTTATTGTGTGTTGTTAGCCTTTCCTCTCCTCTAAGATACATTTATGAGGGTTAAGGTGTGACACCGGCGTCATGGTCTATGACGATTCTGGGACGCGTTCCTCCCAAAATTCTACCAAATGGGGAACCGAGGCATGGGGTACATTGAAATGGGGGGAAAACATGATCCCGTCTACGATATTTCTTACAAACCAATTAAAAGATTGAGCATTTCATATTGCCGTACTGAATAGAGTAGGCTTACCGGCATTTAATTCTACAAAACTATTACCCGCCTCGGTGG
The DNA here is from genome assembly GCA_902151425.1 of Timema shepardi. Classification (NCBI taxonomy): domain Eukaryota; kingdom Metazoa; phylum Arthropoda; class Insecta; order Phasmatodea; family Timematidae; genus Timema; species Timema shepardi. The sequence continues at coordinate 4,598 of CABFVX010007816.1, forward strand.
CGTAGTTGGCTAACGCGCTTGTCGTGTGTGTGTAGCTCGACCGCTGAGGATGGGGGAGATCGAGGTTCGAATCTCGGTCGGGTGAACTGGGGGTGGTTTTTTCCTAAATGGTTTTCCACTCTCCCTCCACGCAAATGCGGGTTCACTTCCTCTAATTCAACCTTCCCAATTCCTAATCCATTAGAGTAATTAGTAGTTAAAGCGTATAACCCGAACGGGTAGTAAGACGAGGTGCTAAACATACAAAACTATTCCTACGTAAGAATATAGCCAACGTTCAAGGATGGAGGAGGGGCGTTTTTGGATGAGTTTGTGATTTAATGGAAACTATAAAATTATGATGTTAATAAATAATCTTTAGCACCACGTCTTACTAGGGGAAAAACAACCCCCAGTTCACCCGACCGAGATTCGAACCTCGCCCTCCCCGTCCTCGGCAGTCGAGCTCAACACGACAAGCGCGTTAGCCAACTACGCCACTGAGGCGGGTAATTATGATGTTCTTGATTCTAAATTAAGGTCGGATAAAACAATAATTAATTCCATTAAATAAGCCTAAATATTAACTATCATTAAAGTATAGGTGGAAAAAAATATTTTCATGTAATTGATACATTGTTGACACTCTCTTTTCAAAGAGTTCAATGTGATGGTTTCAACCCTAATTGTAATACAGCTGGCATAAGTTCTGGTGATTGCGTCATCTTAAAGTATTCAAAAGTTGATACATTGACAGGGTGGGGGAAAGGTAAATTCTTAAATAAAAATAATATATAATTTTATGGTGAGAATAACAAGAGATTTTTCCCGTCTTGCTAGTAACGTGGTCTAACGCGCTACTCTCGTGTTGGCTTAGATTACCAAAGACGAAGAGATCAAGGTCTTATCCCAAATGGGTGCACTGAGGGTGGTTTTTCTTAAATGGTTTTCCACTCTCCCTCTACACAAGTGCTGGTCATCTCCTCCAAATTAAACCGTCCTAATACCTTGCCCGTTAGTGTAATTAGTATATAAGCGTATAAACCGAGTGGTTAGTAAAACTCAGTGCTAAAAAAAAAGTTGAAAAGGTAAGGAAAATTGATATTTGTCCTGATCACTCCAACAAGACCGATACTTGAATCACCACCCAGTGGTTCTAATATTCCGTTCGGTTATCAAATACAGATTCTGACGGGTCTGATATCCACATTGTTGTCAAATCGCAAAAATCTGTTCGTATTCGTATGATTATATTTTAAGGAATAAATGACCAATGCTTGTTGTGCACCAGTGCCATCTGGAAGAAAAAACAATCCCATGTAATATTAAAAATTACGGGTAACGATAAAACCTGCCATCCGCTTCAAAACAACTTTATCCAGTCAGACGTTGGTTTCCCCTCCAGACGTTGGTTTCCCCTCCCTCGCCTTACCAGCTCTTGGTGGGTCTCCTTCCCCCACTCTAAGCTCCACGTGGCCGGTTAGGAATTATAGCGGCAAGAGTGCGTCACCAGGCAAATACAAAATTATAAGAAAATGTATTTTGTTTTAGGTAAATTTAGGCAGGTTTTAAGCGGTGACTATAGAATATTAATATACCGCTTTGTTCAGATTTTCGTAATCTCTCTTTCTATGTATCTATATCCATGTTTCCAGTTATACATTTTTTGAACATTGATAATGAAAACACCACCTTTGACAAAAAATTTAAAGAAAAAACAATTAGTAAAATATATTTTTTAATACATAAAATCGTTGAATAGTCCTTTATCTATCGAAGAAAAAATAAAAATTTATATCTCATATTTACGACTAGATACAACCTTAGAAGAATGCCTCTAAAATACGTCGCTTTATGAGCTTATATAGACTCTTAAACCATTTTACAAGCAGCCGTTTAATTATATTAGGAAATACTACTGAGTGTCTGGAGGGTCTTGGTTCGATATCCTGTCAGTGAATAACATAATATTTTGGTGCACTGTATACTTGGAAAAAGTATTATTTCTAGCACTAATGAGTGAAGTAGAACAGTGATTCCTAAACTGTCGGTCTTAGCCCAATGGTGAATCACCAGTCAATTTTTTAACTTTATATAATTATATAATAGTTCTTTATAAAAAATAAATTTCATTCATTGAATATTTAAAGTAGCTAGTTAATTAAAAAACTAGTATTTAATACACCTCCGGAAGTATCCATGTTCCTAAACGTTACAAATTGTATTAGTAGCAGACACGTTTAATGTAGGCCAAATTATGGAGTGAGCTTCAGAAGGACGATGGGGAAGTAGTAAGTGGTGGAGTACAAAAACTATATTGCTTTAATTTAATTTTATTTTAATTTACAAATTATATTTAAACTGGGTTCAGGGTAAGAACAGTCAATACATTAAATAATTAAGTTTTATCAAAATATGTTATTATTAATAATAATAATAATAGTTGTTATTATTATTATATTCGACTTTAATGTTGATTCGATTATGATACATTTATGATATTGATGGTTTTATAAATAAATTAAATAATTATTTGAGAGTAATTTTATGTTAAAAGTGGATAGTAGTAATTTTAAATAAATATTCTGTACTCCATCTAACCCGAAAGGTATAAGTATTACCTTGATGTATTACACTATGACCCTATCTTATGAGCTATAGCAAGGTAAGATTGTTAACTTTCAGAGTAAACGAAGGGTATTGATTGGAGAACAATATTTAATGTAAATTAATCTATTAAAATTTTTGTAAGACTTTGTTAATTTTAAAATTACCTGCTTGCTTGATTAAATATATATACTACAACGTAGCTGCAAACATACACATTTATTTTGTTAATTACTATACCCAATAATATTGCTGAGGGAAATGCAGGTCCTATGAATAAAAAGTTTTATCATGGCTTTCTTTCATTTAGCTGTTGCCAAATCTCGAACTCGGTATGTCTGAAGGTGGTGTGCTGGGCTAAAAAGGAGATACTGGCAACGTCGACTAACCAACGTTGCGAAACTTGACTTATATTTGAGGTAAGATTGATGACAAAAAATGAGAGAATGGCAATGCTGTTTCCCAATATTAGTAATGCAGTTCTCTCAGATATGATATCCAGTTTAGAAGATTGTAGTTTTAAATGGAACAACAGTTTAAAAAAATGATAATGTAATATATTAAGCTATAATAGTAGTAATGGCCGTTACCTCGTTCTTTATTTTATTGTCATGTTTACTTTTACCAAACTTCAATTCATGTTGTATTTCTTCTCTGGTTTTCCCCTTAGTTTCCGGTACAAGAAAATAGATAAATACCATACCAATACCAGAAAAGATAGCATAAAGTCCATAGGTCATTGGAAGTCCAATCCCAGCCACCATATTCGTGTAAGTTTTAGTTATTATAAATACCAAAATCCAATTGGAACATAAGCCCAGACCAGTTATGAAACCTTTCGACTCTGCCGGAGACAGTTCCGCCATCAACAACGAGGGTAGTGGACCAAAACCTACCTCAAAAGTGAGTATGAACAGATTCACGATAACCAACGGTATCCAGGTGAAACCACTCACATCGCCCGATTCTTTCCAGTAGAAATACAACCCCAAGAGCGCGGGGAAAAGGGTTGCAGACCCCTCTGAGATCAACAGCAAGGGCCTCCTTCCTGTCAAATCGACGATCCTGGAAGATACACAGGCAGAGAAAACTTGAATCGCTCCGACAATGATGGAGCTGTCGTACGGAGATAAGGAGCTCCCTGCATCTTTGAAAAGAGTTACGGTGTAGTACAGGACAGCGTTTGAACCACTCAGCTGTTGCAGGATCTGTAATCCGAACACTATGACCGACGCTTTTGTTAATGGCGACGAATAGGATAAGTTGGGTAGAGCCGATCTGATAGTCTTCAGCAGCGGTACCTTCTGTTTGGCACCGGAATCATTCAAGGAATGTTCTACAAATAGTTTCATCTTCTCCAACTCTTCTGTGATTCTTTTATCGGGTTTGTCCCCGGCTTCTCTCAGCCATCGAAGGGATTTTTCAGCATCTTCAGTCCTTTCTTTCATTAGGAGGTATATCGGAGACTCGGGCATCCACACGAAGGCGCAAAAGAAGAAGACGGGGACGGAGCAGGAGACGATGTGGAAGCAAAGGTAGGAAGCGTACGCGCCCACGTAAAATGCAAAGAGGACTCCATTACACAGCATTATCTCATTGTAGATTCCGATTTTACCTCGGGTCCTCAATTCGGATATCTCCTCGTTGTAAACTGGGGTGATGGTTGTCGCACCTCCGACTCCTATCCCGGATATAACTCGGGCCAGGTACAGGAGAGGAATCTGTTGAAGAAAAGAAAACATGTTTATTTGATCAGTGTTCAAGTGAAGGTGAAAACAAAAGATTGGGGCTTAAGGATGGATTATTAATCTAGTGTTCCAATTGCTGAGGAAGTCCCAAAATGATAGCTTCAAGAATTATTTTATAATATTTAATTAAGTTGTTAGTAATTGTTTATATAATATGACCAATTGGTGAAAACCTAAAGGACAATTGAATAACCATAGACCCGCTTCAGTAATCGAATGATCTAAAGCTTCACTCTTCCAATAGACTGGATTGCCTATGACAGGGAGCTCTGTGTTTGAGTCCCAGTCATATATAATGATTATTATTTTTCTAAGTGGTTTCACATGCTCTCTCCACTTAAATGTAGCAATAATTCCTCTTGATTCAACTTTTTTTTATCCTTAATACATAAGCAATTAGTACATACAATTGAGAATAACCCGAACAGTTAGTAAAAAGCAGTTCTAATAAAATATCCAAGTTTATCAATTTACAAAAGTAAAGAGGTTAATAGTTTGGAAAAATGTCGAAATTAAAGAATGCAAGCTGTTCAAAATTAACTAAATCCTAATTTTACTTAAAGGCTATTGGGAGAGCACCACAGGAAGGAACTAGACCTAGATAAAATGGTAGTGATTTAAGCCTTGGGCCCCCATGAACTGGCACATTATACGAGTTATGGCTATTAAATAACCAGACTGAAGTCATAACACTTTTTATTCGTCACCAATTACAGCAGAAGTTATATCGCCTTCAATATACTCCCCTTTGCGATCACTTCACCGCTCCATACGACGTTTATATTGTTGAAAGTAGTGCTGGAAGTCCTCTTCTGTCAGCTGGAAGAGAATATCCATAGCTTTTGCTTTAACCGCTTCCACACTTTCAAATCTTGTCCCCCTTAGCGCCGACTTAACCTTGGGAAATAGAAGAAAGTCACAGGGGGCAAGGTCGGGCGAGTACGGTGGATGTTCCAACACGGCGATGCCGTATTTTGCGAGGAACGCTTTCACAGACAAGGCAGAATGGGCTGATTCATTGTATTAGTGAAGGATCCAGGACTTGGTCTTCCACAAATTGGGTCTTCGTCTTCTAACACGCTCACGTAGGGTCGTCAGAACCTCGATGTAGAAATTTTGATTGACCGTCTGATCCTCGGGTACCCAGTGAACTTAGACAATGCCACGAATGTCGAAAAAAACAATCATCATTGTTTTGAATTTGGATTTGCTCATCCTGGCTTTTTTTGCCTTGGCGAGCTTGGGCTCTTCCAATGCATGGATTTCCTCTTTGTTTCGGGATCATAAGTAAAAAACCACGATTCATCACAAGTAATCACCTTGTCTAACAAATCTGGATCAGTGGCTATGTTGTTTAGGATGTCAGTACAAATGTTTTGTCTTGATTCCATTTGCTCGGGAGTGAGGAGTTTCGGCACCATTTTTGCGCAAACCTTCCGCATGTTAAATGATGCATGCAAAATCTGTCGAACACTTTCTTTGTCGATTCCTGTCATTTCAGAAAACCCTAGGATGCTCAGACGACGATCAGTGTGGACTAATTTACGAATTTTGTCAATGTATTCGTCCGTTTTTGACGTTGAGGGACGCCCTGGGCGCCGATCGTCATCGGTTGTTTCACGCCCTTCTTTAAACCGTTTAAACCACTGAAAAACCCTTATGCGGGATAAACATTCATTCCCGTAGACTTATTTCAACATTGCATAAGCTTCTGGGGCAGTTTTCCCTAGTTTAACAAGAAATTTGAGATTAACCCGTTGCTCCGTCTGACCACTTGGCATTTTCCCGACACGCCACTAGTGCGTAGACTAATTCAATAAACTGCTAGAGTCAAACTGAGTGACCTGCTGGCTTGTCTAGCGAGCTCAGGGTGGGGGAAGGACCATCAGACACAGTCATGTTCAAACATGTCGCGGCATCCTCGCAGTTTGCTGGGAGCAGCACCAGTCCGGTTATTTAATAGCCACACCTCGTATGTGCAGCCAGACCAATTCAGGTAATAATAATCACCTTAATATCGTGATGGGGTAGACTCCTCTTACATTGAACCACTCTAGTGTTCTATGCCAAAAGTTGCAGTAACAAGATTAAATATCAGGTGAGCATTGCTTATGATACAAGGTGCATAAATATTATTGTAATATTATCTTTGAAAATTTTCTCTTTTGTTGTTTCTTATGATTTATTCACACCTTAAAATGCCTTTAGAGAGTGTTGTTGAGCTATAAATTACAAATAATGTGATCCACTGTGTGTTCCTAGTTTACAGAAAGTAAATAAAAAGTGTTACGAAACAACCAACTGGTTTTGTGCTTGTAATTTTGATTACGAGTCTTGTGATGATTCATACCAGGAATTATAAGATGTGGCTTATCAAATGTAGTGTTGTAATTTGGCGCTTGGGCTTTGGTGCGCTATGTGCATAGTGTGGCCTTATACTCATGAGTGCAGGTACGGGGACTTATGGGGTTTATGTCCCCCTTACTCCGGAAATTTTCCGAAGCTTTTAATATGAAACCTCAAATAACCTATAGAAACATTTACTTTTCCAAAATTTGTCAAGGAAGAACCATTCCAAATAATTTCTGATGGCATTTAACTTTCAAAATATTTCCAGAAGATTATCTATCTAAATTGTTTCCTTATATACAAATAAAATTGTTAAAAAAGATTTTTAAAAATATGGGCCACTCCAAATAACTTTGATGTGCAAATAATATGTATATATATAGTTTTAATACAAGCTTGGATTCAAAAGTGTGATGGGGAAAGACCACTTTCAATAGAGTCTAATGGCGTCCATTTTTTTTTAAATTGTTGAGGGAGTACTTAAAAAAACTTATATAGTCATCTAATTATTAGGGATAAAATATGGCGAAGAACTTTCTAAACACCCTCTATGGGTATCCGAATTTCTAAAAATTTATGTGGAGGACCCCTTCAAATATCTTTTAGGAATTTAGGTTATAAAAAATAAACTGGGGTGAACTATAATTAAATTTTTTAGAGGAATTCAATTTTCAAAAACTTGCTGAAGGTGGAATATTCCAAATACCATCTATGATATTCAAATTTCCAAAAAAATTGTATGATTTTAAAAAATTCTTCAAATTAAAACCACTTAAAATAGCTCCTAGGATCATCCGATTTTCTAACATTAACTGGGGTAAGTAGGATGGATATTCCTTAAAAATCTTTGTTGTTACTTTGTTACTTGATCTTCCTCCACCCCTAACACTTACACAAATAAAGCCCCACCCCTACTGTATAAGGCAACAATGTTATTTCCTAGAGTTCAATAGTAAATCATTCTTAACATCATGTTATAAACCTACGAGTTTTAACCCCTTACAATTACGTTCTCTCTGCGCTAAAGGATTTATACTCACACTTTGCCCGGCCAGTATGAGCATGACCCAGCTTGCGATGAGAGGAACAGCTAACGTTAACAACATCCTCTTCCGGCCGAACATGTCAGAGAGGTAGCCCGCTGGCATAGCACCCAGTAGAGAATAGCACCCAGTAGAGCACCCGCAGCAGACAGGGAGCCCAGCCAGGACCCTTCCTCGTCAGTGATGGGGATGGTAGTAGCGTTGGTGCCGTCGTTCAAGGGGTGTAGCTCTTGGAGGTAAGGTACAGCCGGGGTTGACCATCCCATAACTATTCCACCACTCATAGAACATAGCGTGGCTGGAACATGAAATATGGTGGTCTAATAGCACATAGCGTGGCTGGAATATAGAACTTAGTGGGTATTGTAGGATTTATATAATATTGGATGGGACTCCAATCATTAAATTACATATAGGCCCTCGGCTATGTTGCTCTGTACAATACTGATAGGCACTGGGCTATTTCTACGAGACCTCTGGGTGACGTCAGAGTGTTATAGAGAAATAAAATAAAATGAATATTCAATATATTTATTGGTGTTGTATATACTCTGAATTATTTTTTAGAAAAAACAAAGTTGTGGAGAAACTTTTACATTTATTATATCGTAACCCACAAATCAAAACTTTATCTCCTTACAATTTACTCTAATTGGTGATGATGGTGATGGACAATAAATCATCCTAGAACAAACTATTAATAGGCCTGAGCACTTTATCAACAAAATTTCAAGTTCATTAAATAATATAATTGACCAATAAATCTTAAAGTAATGGGAAAAAAACTAAGTTAACTATAAGTGTTCTTAATCGGTCTTTTGCGACTCCCAATTCACTCACAACACCTCACATATGCCCTTGAGTTCTTGTTCATCTAACGGTCGTTACTGTGACTATCTGTTGAGATAACTACAGTAACCCCATGGCTTCTTTGGTTCTGACTGACAGCTCACAACTGATTTCTGACAGTCAACATTTATGTATATAACTAATTTTGACTGTCAGAAGTGACAGCTGTTAAACATATGTTTTTGCAGATCATATGGTTCGGCGTAGGGATACATAATTTGGCCTGGTAACTTTTTAAAGCTGTCAGTCAGCACCAAAGAAGTCATGGGGCTACTGTTACTGTCCGTTCGGCGGTCCCAGCACAAGGATTTACACACAATCCAAGTCCAGCGATACAAATAACTCAAGAACACATACCTTTCCACCGATTGTTTAGGTACCCGTGAACATGCGTCCAATCCTTATCAAGGACACTCTTGGGCTCCTTTAGATAGTTAGCTTTCAACACAAGCAATATTTTCCTTGCCTCACGATTAATTTTCTACTTCTAGCATTCACGAGCAATCTCCAGTCAAGCGTCTCTCTCAATTTTATATTTTTTTAAACAACAATACTTTTTGTCTGTATCTATCGCTGCCAACTCACGAACGCAAATTCTTCTAACTACCCATTCACACAATTAATTTAACTAAGTAAGCTAAGAATTACATATACATACAAACTAATTTAGTTATGAATAATTAGGATTGATATTCTTATCAAAGATACGAGTAAACATTTACTCGGCTCAGATAGTATTATGTGTGGATGGAAAGTTGGAAATCCTCTTATTTGCAAAATATATCATACTTCCCTTCTGACTCAATTGGACTTTTTTTATTTATATTATAAACATTTATACATATTGCCCAAAACCGAATAGATCAAAAAGATCTCCTGCTTGGGGTGGGAGGTTGCCATAAGAAAAATCACTTACAGTATGGAACATGAAATATGATGATATCAGAGCACATTGCGTTGCTGGAACATAGCAGATAATGGGTAGGGAACATGAAATATTAGCGTGGCTGGAACATATCACCTAAGCGGATATAGAACATAAAATATGATGATCTAATAGCACATTGTTTGGCTGGAATATAGAACATAGTGGATATGGAACATTAAATATGGTGATCTCATAGCACATAGCGTGGCTCTAACATATAACATAGTGGGTATGGAACATTAAATATGATGATCTCAAAGCACATTGACCATATATGTACTCAATAGTATTTAAATTCAATAGTTTTATCAAATTGATAAACATACCTAAGATAGCTGCCATATGCTGTGGCCATACGCCATTTAGAGGTTGCCATTTCTCTCCCACTGCCTTATCTGCCATGTTGCCACTTTTCCACTGCAGCAGGAGCAGTTATTCTTCTTGCAACTGTACAATGCATCACATGTTGACAGTACATGAATAGTGGATCTTAGAAGATGGATATTGTCTCTAGGTTTGGGATACAGCCGCACCAGTTATCATATTTTGTAAATTGAAAAATGACACCGGGGCAAGAGAATTGAACCCAGGAAATTTGTTTTAGCTCTCCAATGTGTTACCACTTAGCTATTCAAGATTTGTTCCGTTCTTGGGGTCATTATCCCATAATTTAAATATGTTATGTGTAGTTTAGTAACATGTGAATATGTGTGTGACATAATGTGTGCCCTAATGTTTCTTTTTTTTCCTCGATCCCTACTTTATTTAGCTCTACTCTCCTTACTTATTTTATTCTAATCATCATCAAAATCGTTTAACGTTTCCACCTCTGCAGATCGTCTGACACATCCTCTTTCATTCCTGTCGATCTCTCCAGTCTTCTCCCTCAGCCACATGTCTCCAGTCTACTCCTTTAGTCTCCATGTCCTTCTGCATTTTGTCCATCCATCCTGTCCGTGGTCTTCCAATATGTCTTCTACCCTTCTCTTTGTTCTGTAAGGCCCTCTTAGGCATTCTGTCCTCCTCCATTCTCATCACTTGACATAACCTCATTAACATCTATATCCTCATTGTCTCTTCTAACTTTTAAACCATCCCTAATTATTTCATTCTCTATCCTGTGTTATCTTGTTACATTCTCGATGTATCTGGGTAATCTCTTCTCTGCGGTCTGCAATCCACTTTAATTCAATATGTTCACAAATGTGCAATCATGTATGTGGGCAATACTTTTTTACAGATATTATAGTTAGTTTTTATTACTTACGTATTAAATATACATTCTTTCTTATTAAATGTAAGAAAAGGCACTGGCATTAGCTTCGCACAAATAAAGACAATATTATTATTATAACTCTTCATTCGATATATTCATTGATGTACTCCACCACCTCCATGATTAGCCTGAGTTCAGCTAAAAGCATCCGATGATTTTCTCACGTCCATCCCAGATTCTGCTTTAAGCTGTGAATGAAGAACGACTCGGAGCACTGGATGATGGTTGGATATCTCAGTGGTTAGAGAATTGGCGTGTAAAGTCAATGGTCATAGGCTGCTTAGTTCCGTGTCCTGGTGTCAAATTTCAATTTACAAGTACGCCACATGGTAGTCCTTAATATTTGTAGGAATCCCGTTGTGGAAGGTCTTTTACTCTACCAAAATACTACTTTATAGCACAATTTTGATATGAAATAAGGCTTTTCATAACGGTTATCTCACAAAGACTATTGTTTAGCTTCTAGTTAAGCTAGGCACACATTGATAGGCAGGACAGGTCAGGACTGTGGAGGAGAAGAGAAGAGGAATAGACACATGATAGATGTTTATGTGTGTATGTGTGATCGCTATTTCGCAAATTATGGACCTTAGCTTAGAACAATGTTGTTGATGCAGAAGTACTACTTTCTCAAATGTTTCTGTGCAATGTGAGCAAAAAAATAAATCATTCTAAAGAAATGAATTCTTGTAAAAGAAAAATACGCATATTAAATGTACCCTCACATCCAAATATTTAGATACAGTCTTTATCATTTATTTAAATTGAGTGCTTTAGTAATTTAACCTTATTTAGTGTTGTTTCAATTTTGTTTTCAAATAATCTACATTACAGTAAAACCCCGTTAGAATAAACCCGGGTTTAATCCGAACAAATCTTTTCGGATAACGACAGTAAAACAAGAAATTACGTCCAATGAAATATGTTTTATTTTAAAACAAATTTTAAAGTTAAAAGGGAATTGTAAGAGACAAAGATACATGATAATAAATGCTTAATATTTAGGCTACTTGTTGTAGTCAACACAATGTTTTTTTTACTTTAATTAAAAACAATAGTTTAAAAAGATTCACTGCAAAGGTAAAACCACAAAGCAATCAACTGTATTTTGAAACTTGTGAAAATACTCTGTGTCCTTTTAGATAATCACGTATTCTATTGTTTAATCCAAATTACCGCTAATTTGAACAAGTTTCGGTCCCAAATAGTTCGTTATAACAAGAAATAAATAGTGTGTAATGAGGTAGAACGGATATAACTGGCTTAATATACGGATAGGTGGCGCATTTTTGTAAGTGCAGCAATGAACTTTTGAGTTTTTAATACAATAGAGTAAGTAGTTAAGTAGATAGTTATTTAGTAAAGCTTATATTAGAAAGTATCCTTGTTTCATAACGTGCCAAATCCTGCTTCTTGCAGATATATTTGTGGTAAATATCTTTAGGAATGACTCCTCATAAGGGAGGGAGATTAAAGGGTTACATCTTAAACATTTTTTCTTGCACTTTATCTTTCTTTTTAAATTATTCTATATTTGGGGTCAAAAAGTGAAAGTAATTTTATTTTCATATAACATTAAAAACTCAATATTTTTTTCAATTTATATAAAATATACATATACTTTTTATCCGTAAGGTGCTTACTCAAATATGTAACTGCTAATATTACCTATACTAACGTCACTAAGAATGCAATATTTTATAAATCGACCCTTTTTTTATACTTCAAGACACCTATGAATTAATAAATTGTTGTTATATATATATATATATCAAAAAATGTCGTTACCAACCAATTTTAAATGAAATATTATAAATAATAATTTTAGATGTAATGTACATTATCATGTTATACTAACAAGTGAATTAAACCTGATTTAACATAGCCTTCGGGACAGGTTTATTTATATTAGCAATAACATGACTGAATTGTTGAGAAAAGTTATATCAAATTTTGGCTTATATATGAGACCAATTTTAACAAAATGCACAAATATCCATATGTTTTCAATGTAAAAAGCGATAGCCTTACAAATAATAGAACCATCCAGAAATTTCAAAAACCCAACAAGTATTTAACTTGCCGTTGGTTTTACAAACTAGTTTAACAAAATACATATCCATGTATGTTTCCATTATATGTAACATATATGGACAAAGATGTCCTCTTACATAAAGGCTGTATATTTCATTAGCAGCCACGTCTTTAATCGAACCAAAATCTTCAAGAATTTTAGTCAAATTCCTAAATAGCTCAACCACTAGATTTGTATGCAAATAATGTCAATTATTATTTTCATTTCGTTATTAAAATACCCGATTTGATTACTTAAGATGGGAGTTTGAGAACGCGAGCGAAGGTCACTGTTTTTGGACTTTTTATGGCAAAATATATTTTAATATAAATACAAAGAATATTGCTTTAGTAGAAAACTAGAGTGTAATAATTCACATTGAGATATCAACAGTTGTTGAATATCTGTCATGAGCATGGCGGTATTAGATGAGAAACTTTTTAAATAAAGAGGAAAAGTCATTAAATTCCAAGACACCTTTGACAGATATTCAAGAACTTTTGATATCAACATGTGAAGAAAATTAATTGTTATGTTTCTATAGAGACATATTAGAACTATTTTGACCTAAACATGTTTTGATGTAAAGACTGTTAACACCACCTTTAACTCGCGTCCCCTACACTCCACTCGAGGAACAGTTTAGAATTAATTAACTTACCACCCACCAAATCGATCGACGAGCTTAAGGTTTGTAATCAACAGATGTGAAATGTAACTAAATGATTGAAACATTAATGGAATTTTGCAAATACATTCACAAAATATATCTAATGATAATTATTACCGTATCATCTACTTGAAGTAGATTTAATCACAGATTGGGACTTACTTATAACCGAACACACTTGAGGAGAAGATAACGCGCTCATTGAGCATGTGTGCTTCAGGTGACGTTTAACATTTTTTACGCGTTTGTTTTTCAATTCAATTTGAATTTGTTTATTTCGTTTGTATTTTTAAAAAAACAAATGGCTACGAATACAGTGCTGTACGGGTAGCCAAAATATCATCAGCATTCGTAAAAACACAAAACACATTTGAGTCGGTGAAATTTTCCCACCGGTATTTAAATATTTCATAATAATCATGATCACAACACCTGCTAATTAATAACATAATTTTTAAAATAAATTACCACCCTGTAATTATTGATGATTGGGTGTACTATGGGTGGTTTTCCAAAATAGTTTACCACTCACTCCTCATGTGAATGCGGGAACACCTCCTCCAAATTCAAACTTCCTCCTCATTAGCTCATTTTCGCAATTAGTACATAGACGTACAACCTAAACAGGTAAGTATGACAAGGTGCTAAGAAAAAACTAACATATATTTTTGCACCGTGTCTATTTAGCTCAGCGATAGCGTAACGGACCTGTTAGATCGAGACCTGATGGTCCAACCTTGAGTTATTTGGAGGGTTGTCATATATATTCGCGTATTTCCTTTTTCTTTCAATTTTAATATAACTTACTTCCCTAATCTTTATTCTTTAAATTAGAGTATTATTATTATTATTATTATTATTATTATTATTATTATTATTAGCACCCCGTCTTACTACCCGTTCGGGTTATACGTACTTACGCTAATGTGTAATGGTAGGGTGATTGTGAGATGAAATGAAGGACCTACAGTTTAACGTGGGATCCGAACCACGGTGGAGGCCTGGCATTCCCCACATTCACAAGATGTCTTGTCAGAGGTGAAGGAAGGGTTAGGTAATCAGATAAATCTATGCCGGGTCCAAGGATTGAACCCTGGCCGCCAGCACAGAGGTCTGACACCTTACCCCTAGACCTCCAGGTCACCTACTTCTCTACTAACAATACAATTTAAGCTCGCCTCGATGGCCGCGTGGTATAACGCGCTAATCATATGTTGTACTAGACTGCCGACGATGGGGAGACCTGACTGGGGTTCGATCCCGATTTGGTGCATTGAGGGTGGGTTTTCCCTAAATGTATTTCCACCCTCCCACCATGCAAATACGGGATAACTTCCAATAAATTTAGCCTTTCTAGTCCTTACCCATCAGTGTAATTAGTAAACAAGCGTATAATCTGAATAGGTAAGCAAGACTTGGTGCAAAAAAGAAACACTAAAACATTGATGCAAATAAAAATTATTCCAAGCTCTATTCTTTATTTATATTTTTTATTTTAATTAATTATTTAAAATATCATCTATAGCAAGATTTTGGTGTTTTTTGAACGATTTTTTTAAGCGCTACAAAGAAATTTTAAATTGAATTGTAGAGATCTCTCTCTCTATTTTTTTCTAATGTGAGTGGAGGTTGACCTTAAATTTAGTATAACTTGAGATAAATCTCACCGAAAAACTGTGTTTTCTGGATTCTGTAAATAAACAGAATAAACATATTGGAAATTATATATATGTATATTTATCATTTTCATTTTAAATAATTATTTAAAACAATTTAAACACGCTAAATTATTTTAAAACGAATTACCCTGTTGACGCATTACAATAGAAATGTTTTAGTATTTTATATTTTAGAAGAAAAGTACATTATCTTTAACATTAACATTCAATTTTTAATATGATGATATATATATATATATATATATATATGTATAGTACAATTATTTGTATAAATTTCTTACATTCAAAAAATAAATTATTTCTCATTCATACACCTTGCAAGTTCCATATGACTGAAAAAAAATCAAACTTATGTGAAGATCTTTTTTACGTGTTCGAAATATGAAATAAAAATATTTTTAATATATTTCACACTTAAAAATCATCGTAATACAATATTTCCAGATCCTATAAATATTTTTAAAACATATCCACTACTTAGGGTTGTATTTCTAAGATACTCCCTGTATGGGCTATTATATATTAATACATTTCCGCTATCACATGAATTATCAAGATATTTCTGTGATGGATTTAATACGAAAGTTATTTTACTTGTCAGTTATGGCTATAGTAGAATCTAGATGTCATATTCTGTAAATTTAAAAATGACACCTGTACATAAGACCCGAACCAGGGACTTTGGCTTAGTTCGCCAATCCTCTATCCACAAATTGTCCCGCACCCAAGGTCATTATTCACTCATATTTTAAGGCGGCGTCTGTGATGGACGTGTGTGAATCGTCAGCTACACATGAATGATCAATAATTAAGATCATGTTCTACAAGATGACGCAGCCATGTTCGACTTTGGGGGCTTGATGATGCCAATATACAATTATATTATACTACTATAAAGCTACATGGCTGACTCACTCACCGACAATAATAATTTGATTGAGGACGATCATTTAGAAATGACTACGAACACCATATTATTTGAAAGAGTTATTGATTTTAAGTATTCAGAAAAAGGTTAACCAGTAATAATTATGATGAATCTAAAATTAGGAAAAGAATACAGTCAGGAAATGCAAGCTAGCTATTACTCAGTCAATAAGTTGTTGACATCTCATCTGCTTTCAAGAACTGTAAAACCCCGAATATACAAAACAATAATTTTAACCAGTTGTTCTCTATGATTGTGAAAAGTGTTCTCTTACATTTGTTCAGGATATTAAATATAGCACATATCCTAGGCTTGTAATTAATTTATCTCTTAAAACAATATTGCCACATGAAGATAGGAGCAAGCTTTGTGATAAGTGCTGATTGAAATAACGTCTTGGGATGGTTACTTATTTATTATAATCTATGTTTAAAATGTGACTTGAAAATAATAATCTGTCATTTTAATGAACGCACAAGCAATTTTCCAAATACATCAACCTTGACATTGTGAGATTGCTACGCGCTAAAGATAAGGACACACAGATTGATTTAATTAATTATATATATTTCGTTATCTTACACAAACCACGTAATTATGTTTACATTGGAAGTTATCATCATCATCATCATAAATTATTTACAGCCTGTAACCAGGATCCATTTGGTAAAATGCCTCCATATCACTTTGCTCTTCCCCAATGTTTTCTCCTTTAATATAACCTCCACTCTTTATCTCACTCATGCACACATTCTGTTATCGGCTACTCCAATCTTTTTCATGAACTTGCTCTATAACTTCATCTCAATTCTCTCCTTTTCCATCCTCATTACATGTTCATATCATCTCAGTCTTGCTTCGTCTACTATATCATGTACTCCTACATCCTCACGCAGTGCTAAAAAAAATAGAGTTGGAAAGGTAAGGAAAGATTGATATTTGTCCGGAGCACTCCGAGAATACCAATTCTTGAATCACCACCCAGTGCCAAGGTTATAATATTCCGTTCATCTGGCTATCAAATACAGATTCTGACGGGGCTGGTATTCAAACCAGAAGTCTAAGTCTTTTCTGTGTGTACAAAAAAGATTATTAGTCACAAATAATAAATTGTTAGCTAATCGCAAAAATCTGTTCGTATTCGTATGATTATATTTTAAGGAATAAATTACCAGTGCTTGTTGTGCACCAGTGTCATCTAGAAGAAAAAAACAGCTCGAAAAACCACACGTAAGATTAAAAACTACGCGGAATTGCCAAACCTGCCAGCCGCTTCGAAACAACAGCTCTTGGTGGGTCTCCTTCCCCCACTCTAAGCTCCGCGTGGCCGGTTAGGAATTATAGCGGCAAGAGCGCGTCACCAGGCAGATACAAAATTATAAGAAAATGTCTTTCGTTTTAGGTAAATCTAGGCAGGTTTTCAGCTCTGCATATAGAATATTAATACACCACTTTGTTCAGAATTTCGTAATCTATGTTTTTATGTATCTTTATCCATGTATCAAGTTATGCTTTTTTTAAATAAAATATGCTGAAATCACCACATTTAACAATTTTTTTAAGGAAAGAATAATTAGTAAAATACATTTTTTAATACATAGAATCTTTTAATAGTCCTTTATCTATCTAAGAAAATGTATTACATTTATATCTTATTTTTACGACTATACATAACCCTAGAGCAATGCATCCAAAATACGTCATTTTATGAGCTTATATAGGACTCTTAAGGTATTTTACAAGCAGCCATTTATTATCATAGGAAATACTACTGTCTGTCTAGAAGGTCTTATTTTAGTATCCAGTCAGTGAATAACATAATATTTTGATGCACTCTGGACTTGGATAAAGTATTATTCCTATCACTAATGAATGAAGAAAAACAGTGGTTCCTATACTCTGGGTCTTAACCCACTGGTGAATTACCAGTCAATTTTTGAACTTTATATAATTATATAATAGTTAGTTCTTCATAAAAATTAAATTTCATTCATTGAATATTTAAAGTAGATAGATAATTAAAAAAAACTAGTATTTAATACACCTCCGGAAGTATCCATGTTCCTAAACGCTACAAATTATATTAGTAGCAGGCACGTTTAATGTAAGAAACATTATGGAGGAAGCATCAGAAAGGGGTCAGGGGGAAGTATTAAGTGGAGAAGTACAAAAAAATTATTGTTTTAATTTTATTTTAAATTAGAAATTACATTTAATCTGGGTTCAGGGTAAGAGATATTAAAGCACTAAGTAATTAAGTTTTATAAAAATCTGTTAGTAAAAATAATAATAATACTTATATTCGACATTAATGTTAATTAGAGAAAAATACATTTATGATCTTAATGATTACATGAATAAATTAAATAATTATTTTACAGTAATTTTATGTTAAAAGTGGATAGTAGTAATTTAAAATAAATATTCTGTACTCCGTCTAACCCGAAAGGTATCAGTCTTACCTTGATAGATTACACTATGAGCCTATCTTATGAGTTATAGCAAGGTAAGCTTGCTAACTTAAAGGGTAACGAGGGTTATAGGTCTTGGAGAACAATATTGAATGTAAATTATTCTATTAATATTTCATAAGACTTTGTTAATTTTAAAATTACATGATTGCTTGATTAAATATATATCCTCCAAAGTAGCTGCAAACATACACGCTTATTTTGTTAATTACTATACCCAATAAGATTGCTGAGGGAAATGCTGGTCTTATGAAGAATAAAGCTTTATCTTTACTTTATTTCATTTTACTGTTGCCAAATCTCGCTCTCATTATGTCTGAAGGTAGTGTTCTGGGCTAAGAAGGAGCTACTGGCTACCTCGACTGACCAACGTTGCGAAACTTGTCTTATATTTGAGGGAAGATTGACGACAAAAAATGAGTGAATGACAATTATGTTTCCCAATACGAGCCATGCAGTTCTCTCAGATATATCAGGTTTAGAAGTATGTAGTTTTTAATAGGAACAATGGTTTAAAAAAATGATAATGTAATATATTAAGCTATAATAGTTATAATGGCTGATACCTCGTTCTTTATTTTATTGTCATGTTTACTTTTACCAAACTTCAATTCATGTTGTATTTCTTCTCTTGTTTTCCCCTTAGTTTCCGGTACAAGAAAATAGATAAATACCATACCAATACCAGAAAAGATAGCATAAAGTCCATAGGTCATTGGAAGTCCAATCCCAGCCACCATATTCGTGTATGTTTTAGTTATTATAAATACCAAAATCCAATTGGAACATATGCCCAGACCAGTTATGAAACCTTTCGACTCCACCGGAGACAGTTCCGCCATCAGCAACGAGGGTAGTGGACCAAAACCTACCTCAAAAGTGAGTATGTACAGATTCACGATAACCAACGGTATCCAGGTGAAACCACTCACATCGCCCGATTCCTTCCAGTAGAAATACAACCCCAAGAGGGCGGGGAAAAGGGTTGCAGATCCCTCTGAGAGAAACAGCAAAGGCCTCCTTCCTGTCAAATCGACGATCCTGGAAGATACACAGGCAGAGAAAACTTGAATCGCCCCGACGATGATGGAGCTGTCGTACGGAGATAAGGAGCTCCCTGCATCTTTGAAAAGAGTTACGGTGTAGTACAAGACAGCGTTTGAACCACTCAGCTGTTGCAGGATCTGTAAGCCGAGCACTATGATCGACGCTTTTGTTAAAGGCGACGAATAGGATAAGTTGGGTAGAGTCGATCTGATAGTCTTCATCAGTGGTACCTTATGTTTGGCACCGGAATTATTCAAGGAATGTTCTACAAATAGTTTCATCCTCTCCAACTCTTCATTGATACTTTGATCGGGTTTGTCCCCGGCTTCTCTCAGCCATCGAAGGGATTTTTCAGCATCTTCAGTCCTTTCTTTCATTAGGAGGTATATTGGAGACTCGGGCATCCACATGAAGGCGCAAAAGAAGAAGACGGGGACAGAGCAGGAGACGATGTGGAAACAAAGGTAGGAGGCGTACGCACCCACGTAAAATGCAAAGAGGGCTCCAATACACAGCATGATCTCATTGTAGATTCCGATTTTACCTCGGGTCCTCAATTCGGATATTTCCTCGTTGTAGACCGGGGTGATGGTTGTCGCACCTCCGACTCCTATCCCGGATATAACTCTGGCCAGGTACAGGAGAGGAATCTGTTGAAGAAAAGAAAACATGTTTATTTGATCAGTGCTCAAGTGAAGGTGAAAACAAAAGATTGGGGCTTATGGATGGATTAATAATCCAGTGTTCCAATTGCTGAGGAAGTCCCACAATGATAGCTTCAATAATTATTTTATAATATTTAATAAAGTTGTTAGTAATTGTTTATATAACATGACCAATTGATGAAAACCTATAGGACAATTGAATAACCATAGCCCCGCTTCGATATTCGAATGGTCTAAAGCGTCCCTCTTGAAATTGACTGGATTTCCTTTGACAGGGAGCTTGGCGTTTGAGTGCCAGTCAGATATACTGATTATTATTTTTCTAAATGGTTTCACACGCTCTCTCCACTTAAATGTAGCAACAATTCCTCTTGACTCAACTTTATTCATCCCTAACACATAAGCAATTAGTTCATACAAATGAGAATCATCCTAACAGTTAGGAAAAAGAAGTTCTAATAAAATATCAAAGTTCATAAATTTACAAAAACAAAAAGGTTAATGGTTTGGAAAAATGTCTAAATTAAATAATATAAGCTGTTCAAAATTAAATCAATACTAATTGTACTTGAAGGCTATTGGAAGAGCACCACAGAAAGGAACTAGGCTAAGAGCAAATGATAGTGATTTAATATTGGGCCCTCCGGGAAGTGGCACATTATCTGTGCAGCCAGACCAATTCAGGTAAGAATAATCGCGATAATATCGTGATGGCTTGGACTCCTCTTACATTGAACCACTCTAGTGTAATATTCCTAAAAGTTGCATCAACACGATTAAATGTCAGGGGATCATTGCTTATGATACAAGGGGGATAAAAAATATTGGGATATTATTTAAGAAGATTTTCTCTTTTGTGGTTTCTTATGAGTTATTAACACCTTAAAATGACTTCATTGAGTGTTGTTGAGTTATAAATTACAAATAATATGATTAACTGTTTGTCCCTAGTTTACATAAAGTCAATAAAAAGTGTTACTAAACAACAAACTGGTTTTGTGCTTGTAATTTAGATTACGAGTCTTGTGATGATTCATACCAGCAATTTTAAGATGTGGCTTAGCAAATTATTAGTGTGGCCTTATACTCACGAGTGCAGGTAGGAGAGCTTATGGGGTTTGAGCCCCCCTTACTCCTGAAATTTTCCAAAGTTTTTTATATGAAACTTAAAGTAACCTATAGAAACATTTACTTTTCCAAAATTTGTCAAGGAAGAGCCATTCGAAATTATTTCTAAAGGCATTTAACTTTCAAAAATTTCCAGAAGATTATCTATCTAAATGGTTTCCTTATAGAAACATAAAATTGTTAAAAAAGATTTTAAAAATTATGGGCCACTCCAAATAGATTTATGTGAAAATAATATATTTTAATCCAAGCTAGGATTCAAAAGTGTGATGGGGAAATACCGGTTTAAATAGATTTTATTGGTATCCATTATTAAAAAATATTAAGGAAGAATACTTCCAATAGGATCTAGAGTCATCTAATTACTAAGGCGGGAAATTTGGTGAAGAACTTTCTAAACACCCTCTAGGGTTGTAGCATTTATTGGGAATAAACTACAAAAGCATACCAAGAAATAAGTGAATGAACTCACCCTGGCCCCATTCAGCTGTCTCACTTCACTATGTCCTCCCCGCACGTGATCAGAACAACATGCCTCTATGATATTCACCGAGCGACTAAAAGAGGAAATATCGTGCAAGAGTGGACTGAGCGGTATCTCGAGGCGTGGTGGTAAAAGTGTGGTGCGCACGCGCAAGACTGTAATGTTATGTCGTAACACGTGGCCTGGAATATTCTACTAGCTCCTATATGGTTCCCCGGATTTCTATCCATCCCCTCCCTCTCTTCTTTGTTTTGTATTGACCGTTATTTGTTTACCCCTCTTCCCCCCTTTTTTGAGCTAAATCTGAGAGTATATAATGGTGAAGTTCAAAATGTACGACTACTCTTGTCAGGACTCTTGTCTGTATCGTGTCCTCAGACATTACTAGGTGTCCTGGATATTTCAGGGAGGTACTAAATTCTCTTTCGGCCTATTGTTCATGGAAATTCCTTTTTTGGCGAGTAATATTAACAATTCATAAATCTTTATTAAATTTGAACTCGTTCATAATAGTTTACTTCAACATGAAGCCCCGTAAGGTTTCGTGCGATGTCACGAGTTTTTGTTTACGTATCGCTGCTGAGAGCTTAGATGTATATCACACATACGGCTGAGTAATATTTGAATATTATAGTCAAATTTAGGACTTCTAACATATTACTCAAATGGTAAAGATAGTTTATTCCTACGTATGTAACATTGCTATTGTTGTCCAAGTTAGAACTTGTAACTTATTTCTCAAATGGCAAAGATAGTTTATTCTTGCATTACTATATTGTTGTCCACGTTAGGACTTGTAACTTATTTCTCAAGTGGTAAATATAGTTTATTCTTACGTATGTGACATTTCTATTGTTGTCCAAGTTAGGACTTGTAACTTATTTCCCAAACGGCAAAGATAGTTTATTCTTGCGTATATGATATTAATATATTGTTGTCAAAATTAGGACATAGAACTTATTACTCAAATGGTAAAGATAGTTTATTCTTACGTATGTGACATTGCTATTGTTGTCCAAGTAAAAGGCTTGCATTACCTGCATGGCAGGGAAATATGGTATGTTCTTATGTTCAAGGTCATAGATAAGTATAGCCCATACGGCACCCAAAGTTTCGTATTGTCGTATTGTTTTCTACTCTTTGGAGTAACCTTAATATCACATTGAATCGTAACCGATCATGGTTACTAACAGTTCCCGTAACTCTTGTTTTCGCCATTGCTTCATAGCACAAATTTGTTGTTCAATATTTATCACAATAAAACTAGAATGTTATATTTGACGTATGTCTTTATATCAAACCTTTATTATATACTTCACTTGTACCCGTAATATGTGACGAAATAATTATTGGGGTGTGAGCTCATGGAAGCAAAAAGTGATTAGACCAGTGTCGGCTATTCTTTTAGTAAAACTAAGGGCGGTGTTACAGGGATATCCGATTTTCTAACATTAACTGGGGTAAGTAGGATGGATATTCTTTAAAAATCTTTTTTTGTTGGTTTGTTACTTGATCTTCCTCCACCCCTCACACTTACACAAATAAAGCCCCACCCCTACTGTACAAGGCAAAACTGTCATTTCCTAAAGTTCAATAGTAAATCTTTCTTAACATCATGTAATAAACTGACGAATTTTAACAACTTGCAATTACATCCTCTCTGCGCTAAAGGAGTTATACTCACACTTTGCCCGGCCAGTATGAGCATGACCCAGCTTGTGATGAGAGGAACAGCTAACGTTAACAACATCCTCTTTCGGCCGAACATGTCAGAGAGGTAGCCCGCTGGCATAGCACCCAGTAGAGCACCCGCAGCAGTCAGGGAGCCC